>SZYD01002325.1:0-40884 GCA_009363875.1 Mikania micrantha | reverse complement strand
TTTTCAAGTCCAAACAGTCATGAACCATTAAACCACCAACTACAAGCCGAGAGGCTCACTTCGCTTATAGCGTTTTCAAGGCTTATGATAAATCCTACAAATACTAAGTTCAATACTTGCACAAGATATATGGAAGACTGCTGGCATAGTGGGTGTGTTAGCTGTTAACTGTTCTTTTTAATTTAACCATCACTATTCTACTAAAAGAAAGACCATATAAATTTTTGACATTTTAAACAGAAACAAGGGCTATTTCAAGCATCATTAGTCATTACAGCAATCAGTTACCAAAAAAGAGAGGTTGAACAATACAAGTCGATCTCGCTTGCGAGCAGATTGCAAGTAGTCAAGTACAAAAATAACCCAAAGGACATCTTTTTGAGATGATAAAAATAATAGTATATCACACAATATATTCAACTGTCAGCAGTAAAAATAGAAACAAGAGTTGCACACTTGATTACTTACATTGCTGTAGCACTGAAAAAGGAAAATACAGAAGTAAGCTTGCTACACCTTTATCCGGATCACAAAAGAACCTGCTCATCAAATTTATGCAAAATAAATGTCAGAATGACTTGGAACAGACTGAAGAAAATCATTATGGTTACTAAGATGACGTCTTTAATGTCTTGTAAACAATATGGACCCAGAAACGATCTTTTTGTTCAATTTTAGATTGTATAAAGAATTATTGTGTTGAATATTATGACAAAACCTATACCATAGTAATAATAAGCCAACCTTTTCTAGTAAAACGATTAAGGAGGTTATGTAAACAAACATTTTAAGTTATTTTCAACCAATTCAGCCATTTATATTTAATTTAGGATTATTTACATATATTCCCCTAGTGAGAACCTTTATTACATATTTACCCAACCCTTAAAATCAATTACATATGTCCCCTTGGTAGGGTGAAATATGTAATTGACTAAGTTTTTTGAAAGGGGAAATATCTTTTAAAAAGAGAAAATATGTAATTGAATTTTTTACTTGGGTATATATGTAATAAATAAATTAGGAAGGGGAAATACATAAATGCCCCTTTAATTTAAAGCATTTAGCTTAACTCATTTGTCCGGTGAGAGATAAAGCATAACACAAATCAACTCAATTGTAAAACCTGCACTCGTAGATTATTCTTCATCTATGATTGTTGATCCGGGTGAAGATAATAAATAACAAATGCTAAGGATGCCAGAAAATGCATGGCTTGTCTGCCGAAAAGACAAACTATGTTATAGGTCATTCATTCACTGATAATCATCTCCATGACTCTATTCTCTAATTTGATACTTATGACAACAAATCTAACATATCAAATGTTTGAATAATATGCATAAGCATTATGGCTTAACACATAAAACAATCCAACATGCAACACAAGAATCTTCTTTTGCCAAATTGTTTAACTGCTATGTTTGCCAAATTGATGAATGACCAATGATAAGTTTGTCATTTTGGTAATCAACACAATATATAGACATATTTAAACTTTTTTAGTGATTTGGCCAAAAGCACATGAAAACTTACAAGCAGGAAGATTGGATATATCTGCAGTAACAGCACAAGGAATGCCCAAGTTTGAAAGAGCCCCCCTTATAATTCCACAAGGGAAGTAGAGATGCATGCCCGTTGTTTCTGTTGTTTTGTTTCCAGCCTCTTGAGCTGAACCCCGATTCTCTGTTGATGGTTCCCCCGACATGCGTGAAAGCCATGCAAATTTATCATCTTGCAAAACAAATGTACCCTAAAATAACAAAAATACCAGTTTATCAATCCCCTACTTTATTTTACAACTGTTCTACAAAATAGGGTGTGAAAGTTTAAAGCTAAAACTCACTCTATGATTAGTCTTTAAATTGTCTATCTGCTTCTTGAAGAGCTCAGACCAGAAGTCTTTACAGATGAAACTTGATTGCCTCCAGGTGATCACTAAATCGTGGTCGTTCCATGGTGTACCTAATCAACATTTAAACATCACAACAAACTATAATCTTTAATGGTGTAAGAAAATGATGTAGCAGATAGGCAAGATTCAGAAACTTAAGACAAAAGTATAAAACTTATAAATAAAGTAATGTACGTGTTCAATTTCCTAAAGAACTATGTTAAGAAGATCATAAGCTATTTGCCATACCCATGCCATTGAAACACTATCATTCTATCAATATCTTTATTGAAGGGAAATAAAACCAAAGTCAAATCATGCCATTTCTTTTGTTCTCACTAGCAACCTTAGAACAGCACGCATTCAGAAGTTAAAACAAAAAAAAACAATCTAAAAAATAATATAGCCTCCATGTTAAGCTAAGAAGTAAAATACCCTTTTCCTTTTAATTTGTATTACTATAAAAACCTGTCACCAGAATACTCACAGGCCCACCAATATCCTACATCTTAATGGGACAATGTAAAAAACATGTGGCCTTCAAGGGTTTTAAACACAAACCAACTAAAGCTGGAATGCTGGATTCAAATTTAAGGCAGGCTCCCACCAAATGTGCCAAGTTAGTATTAATGTTGAATTTTGAAAATGATTAGAATTAAACACTGCATATTTATCTAATAACAAAGTTACATTCTGAAACATTCTTAAAACAATAGATTCGATAATGCATCTCCAGATCTATAAGCTTAATCTATATGCTCTCGTATCCTGTGTTCCTACTAATCAATCTGAAAAAACCTAATCAAATACACGTGTATCAATGGTTCACAGATCGGCATTTTACGATCCCGATGAATAAGCACAATTCTAACATTAGCAAGCCCTAACACGATCCAAAAACCTAAATCAGTTGAAAATCAACTGATAATTCTAAGAAAAACAGTTAGTCTTATCGATTCGATCTGCATACCTTTCGGAGAGCTGATGGCCGACCTGGAACCCGATGGCTTCGATTCTCCGAGCAGCAAGCTCCGGCTTAGAAGCGTAGAGTACATTGCTATACGATGATACTATCTCAGTAAGTAGACTGTCCATACAGCTCTCTGATACTTCTCTTGCCATTTCTGTACCTGTGCCTACGTCGATTTGTGACGGAGATGATCACTCTCTCGTTTCTCCGACGATTTGATGATCTTTATTTTGTTGCTTGTACTTTATGCTTATTAGGTTGTACGTTTTCGTCGGCCGAAACTTCTTCAGGTCCATTAACCATGGTCCATTGGATCGTTTTATAAAAGGCTCGTCGGGTAACATTTTTTATCATATTGCATCTTTAATATTTCTCCAGTTTTTCTTTAATATATAAGACTAACTAGAAAAACGACCCGCGCGATGCGGCGGGACGGTACGATTAAAACTCGTGTATCATAGTTTGGTGCTAAGATTAAAAGAAACATTCAAATAGCGATTTGTCTGCCATTAAAATTGAACGTAGATGAAAACAATGTTCTATCTTGTAAACAAAATCGCGTGATGAGACGTGCTTATGAATTTCATCATGTACATTACATATTAGACACATAAAAGATGACTCAAGTTTTGGATATCAGAAAATACAAAAAAGTTATATAAAGGTGAGATGCTATTTGGTTGGTATTGGTTTCATTTTTCATTTAAAACATGTCACCTTCAGTATATATCAAGTTACATCGACTCAACAAACAAAGTTATACAAATGTGAGTTGTTATTCACTTAGTGTCGGTCTCATTTTTTTTGAAAAATGCGCCACCTTTGGATGATATAACCCATGATTATATATATTTTTTGAAATTAACAAAGAAAAATTACCATGATAAATCCGATCATATATAATATATGAGATAAATTTTATGCTTTAAAAACATGTCATGACTGTATATTCGAAAATGAAAATAAGTTATATCATTTTAAAAAATGTCTACAAAAATAAAGATGATTGAAATATAGTAAAGAGATCAGTTGAAAAATTAGAATTAAAAGGCCTAAAATCATATTTAAAAAGGTAAGAATATATTATAGGAAAAAAACAAAAAAAATATTTTAAACAAATAGTTTCAAGTGTGAATATGAAAAGTTATAATAAGCAAGGGCCCATAAATAATAATCACAAAGTCAGGGACCCAGGTGCAATTAACCAAAATCTACAGTTCTACACTCTTCCTTAAAGAGAAAGAAGCACAAAATAAAAAAGTTAGGAAGAAAAGGTTGACAGGCAAGGGAATTGAACCCGGGTCAACGCAAAACCATTGGTATGTGATTACCATCTGATCTAGAGAGTTTTTGTTAAATATTTCTGAAACTAATCTATTTAAACATGTTTTTTTACAAAAGAAAAGGAAAAAAAAAGAAAGATAGACGAATCATACGACAACGACGAACCACTGGCCGGGTAACAAATTAGAGAGAAACATGTAGGACACCGACCTTTCTAATTAAGTTATACTAGTATTGTTACCCGCGCTCTGCGGCGGTCCATTACGACTAAAAGCTTAGGGTTATGAAATGATGATAATCCTCAAAGAAACATATGAGGTTGTGATAAGTCGGTTATGCGGACAAAAGCAAAGATGAAAAAACATTATTAAACCAAATTATACCCAACTATGATGTGAAAAAGAGAAAAAAAAAACAATGTCGGGTTTTGAACCTGGAACCATGCATGAAATTCTCCAGCTTTTACTTTCAAGCTAGAATGATGACCCTGTTAATCTTATACATGATAAATACTAATGTTAAGAACCTGTCAGTGGATTCTCCATCGGCAAAATGATATCGTAACAGAAAGCCACCCTGAGAGTAGCATCGGGTGCGATGCAAAAATCGCCTGAAAGAATTAAGGTCGGGTGATACAATATGTTTACGGTATTCGCAGCGTGGGTCACGTCAATAACTTTAATGTAGTCAAGTACATAAATGAAACAGATGAAGCTTATTTGACATTACTCGTTTTCTGGTAAAATTTACGCCAAAACCTAGGTAAAAAAACCCAACAAATCACACGAAGCCACAACAGTAGAATAATCATTAATCGAAAGCTAAAAATCAACGAAGCATTTTTTGGCATGTAATCAATGTTGCATTTAAAATCACACATCACATAAAATCTAATCAACCAACCATGCCATCAAAGTAATTCATTTGTTTAGAAAGAAGTTTTGGTTCATACACTTCCCACATTAGAGAAAACAACAACCATCTGTTTATATAAAAAGGTGTATGAAGGAATGCAAATAAAGTGAAAATATAAGTTAATAGCTTTGTGAAAATATAAGTTAATAGTTTGGAATCTTAGTTCTTGCACTTCCCATTGATTTTTTTGGAATGTTGGCTTGCAGTTCCCACATCGGTGAAAACATCAAATTTTTCTTTGTATTAAATAGTGTATGAAGACAAAAAGTTAGCTTGCAGTTTTTTACAATGAAGCCCAGCTCATAATTTTGTAGTTAATCACGGGTGTATGCTCAGAATTTTTCTGACAAATAGCATGTGGCCACGTGTACTTCTCACCGACGTTACTAAATGAGTAATAAGGAATTACTCATATGGTCCATATATTTTGCTATTTTTTACTTTTTGTCTTTAGATTTCATAAATTACTCATATGGTCCCAAACTTTAAACATTTGTAACACATATAGTCATTATATCACCCAATTATCCTCACATAATTAATCAACTTATTCTCACATAAGGACCATATGTGTTGCAAATTATTTAAAGTTTGGGACCATATGTGTATATGAAATCTAGGGACCAAAAGTAAGGATCATATGTGTTACTCATATGGCCCCAAACTTTAAACATTTGTAACACATATAGTCCTTATATCTGTTATACCTGTAAAAATTTACCTTTATAATTCAGAATAATTCGGGATACGGAATATTTCGGGATAATTAGGAATATTTGCGTATATAAATTTATATGATCTGATAGCCTGAATAATAAATAATGATACTTTGTAATTAATTATTGTTATTTTATTATTCAGCACGTGCTACTAACATTTGAAATAAGTCAACAGGTTATAAGCAACAACTATGCATATTTTCTCGGAATAAGGAGAAAAACATGGACAATGTGAAGAACCCATTACGGTCATGTGGAATGATATGCGCATGATCTGGAAGTGGAGCATGAAATGTGGAACGACATTGGAACAACCGTTGTATCATTTTTGATATAAATATTGAGGCAACATCGATCTAGAAAAACACACACGACTCACCTAGCTGACTTCTGCTTATTTTTTGCTCATATTCACAAGATTCAGAGTACTCTACAATTAGTGATCAATTGATTGTGCTCTTGTATTGTAATTTCATTTTGTTGTTTTAATATAAACTAGGTAGAGTGACGATTGTCACCTCCCGAGGTTTTTATGCCGGCAATCCTAAGGGATTAAGGGTTTTTCCTCGTATAAATCTCGTGTGTAAGCTCTTAATTTCATTTTATATTCTGAAATATCCCTAAATATCCTCATGGATATCTTCAGTGAATTTTACTTTTAATTGTTTTCTTGATTATATAACACAATTCCCCACTAAACTAATTCGGTTTTGCTAAAAATTATACTTGTTAATTTTTACCCGAAACAATTTGGCGCCCACTGTTGTCACACCCCCACCTCTCGTCACCTGTGATGATATCACTATATACTCTGATATGATTGCGGAAGCATAGTGGTGATGTCTCAGAGATGTGAGGTGTGACTTACTTGAACCGATATCACAGCACACAGATTCACTTAAAATAAATATATTACAAGGGTTTCGTAAATACATCAACATTACAGTTTAGTTTAGTACACAATCTAATATCCCTTAATTACAAAAGGGTGATGTGCATCCTCACCGTGTCGTCACTGTTGCCCTGCAAAAATGTTGAGTTTAAACCGTCAGCACAAAGCTGGTGTGTTCGACAGTTTATTTAAACAATATGATATGAAATGTAAATTCTCAAAAAGTTCAGTTCCGGATAACCATGGGACCCGTATCTAGTTCCTTTCAGACAGTTGTACGTTCATGAAGATACTACCTGTCGGTAAATATCTTAGTGCCTCATGATCTTAATGTCTATCACTAACATTAAGAAAGTTGTTATGAAAACAGGTACCAAACATTCACACCAGGGGAGATGCAATCCTCCCAGCGAATGGGTTGTCAGCCAATAGTACTATCAATGATTCCTGTTCGGCCCCACATGGGTTCACTAGATACAGTTCAAGAGATGAGGACTTTTGATACAGTGATAGAGTTACTAACGGCAAAATCCCATGAAATCACACAAAAGTCACATGAAATCACACAGATATCAGTGATGCATATCATATGTTCAGAAAACAGTTTGCAGAGTTACCCCGATGTTTGTAAGATAATAAAAAGAAAAGGGGTTGTACGAGACTCACCTGATGATTCAGTGGTAGCAGAATATCACACAAGCTGGTAATAATATGATGATTATGCATTTAGTTATATTTTATGATTTATTTATGTTCTAGTTTACTGGTTAGATCCTTTTGAACGTTCAATGTCAAAGACATTGCTTTGCAAGTCATCAAACCGATATTAAATATTTAATTGATTATTTTAGTATTATATCATACAATGTATGATAATGTAGGAACCTACATTGCATTAGATTCCTAATACAAGGTTGATGACATTCTTGATTAATCAGAATAATCTCAGATTAATCAAATAGTTAATGTTGTTGATTTTGATACTGTAACAGTTTCTAGATAATTTAATGGCTTAGGAATGATCAATCCTTGTTATTGATTACCCAAATATCATGAAATATCACAATGTAGCATCAAAATAGGTGTTATAACCAAGTTTAACATACTAATCTGACTGTTATTATAAACATCAGATAATCGTTTCAATGAGCATGTTAATGATCGTGATTAGTTTGAAACACTTGGATTTAACCTTGCATTTTAAGGATTAACCCAACTAATCACCTACATTGTTATAATCAAATGGATTAAACCATTATAATCATAGGTATGGTTTCATGCAAACCGGGCATTATAACGGATCAAAACAAGGATTTAACCGTTAAAACTTCGTGTTCTTTGTTTATAATCAATCCTAGCCATCATCTAGGCAATAATCAACAATCCTAACTATTCCATTACGTTCAAAATCAAGATCTAATCAATCAAAACCAAACTAGAAGGTTTAAACGGATCATTACCTAATCTGACGGATTTCTGACTTCAAAACAACGATCAGAACTTGTAACGATAATCCCTGGCACGATCCTTGGCTTCAGGAGGCTTGAAAATGAAGATTTGAGGGTGATTTGGCCGGAATTTTCGTCTGATGGTCGAAGAAGTTCGAGAAGTGATTAAATTTTATAATTTGCATGAAATCTGATGAAATAGATCAGATCACTGCACCGCCACACCCGTCGCGTACCGCGGCGGGGAGCCAATTTGGGCTTCGCGTACCGCGAAGCTTTTCGGGATTTTTCAGATATTTACATTCATCGCGTACCGCGGAGGACTCTCAAGCCCACCTCCGCGTACCGCGATGAGCCCTTTCGACCAATACTTAGAAATTTTTCTTCGTTTTTCGATTCCGGGCAATCTAGGACTCCGTTTTGTGCACGGTTTTCGCCTACTTTCATCATTTCTCGTTTACTATCAATCTGTAACAATTGAGATTATTAAATCAACGTGGATTTCTAGAACGATCAAATGTGCTCACGTCATTGATGACGTAAATTCTCGTATGCAACTGTCACAGTCTTCTCCTGTTAGAGAAATTTCGTCCCGAAATTTAGTGAAGACTTATATTAGGACAATCGTTTATGAGAATAGATGTGGGTACTTTGATTTCATTTGATCTTCACGTTCCCAAGTATATTCGGGCCCACGTTGCGAGTTCCATCGCACTTTAACGATTGGTATGCGACTACGTTTCAGCACTTTCATTTCTCGATCCATTACCTCTATTGGTTCTTCACTGAACTGAAGTTTTTCATCAATATGAATTTCTTCTAGAGGTACGATCAATGATTCATCAGTGAGGCACTTCTTCAGATTGGATACATGAAAAACATCGTGAATGTTACTAAGTTCAGGAGGTAACTCAAGTCATTAGGCTACTGATCCAATTCGTTCAAGAATTTTGAATGGCCCTACAAATCTTGGCGAAAGTTTACCTCTCTTTCCGAATCTAAAAATGCCTTTCCAGGGTGATACTTTCAACATAACCAGATCACCTACTTGGAATTCTAACGGTCTATGACGATTATCAGCATAACTCTTTTGACGATCGCGAGCAGCTTTAATTCGTTCCTGTATGAGTGCGATCTTATCAGTTGTTTCCTGAATGAATTCTGGGCCTATGATTTGACTTTCACCGACCTCTGACCAACAGATAGGTGATCTACACTTTAATTCGTTCCTGTATGAGTGCGATCTTATCAGTTCTTATCTGACTCCCATTACTAGCAATACTTCAACTATTCTCTTATTGATGCTACTAACTTTGGTTATGTGTAGGAATCCGGATTAACTCCACAAGTGGCTAAGGAAATCCAGAAACTCAGGGATATGATCTCTAGTGTTCCAGGAGTGGTCAAGCCTATTCCTGAGGTTCCTGTCACAAATCACAGGATCTCTAGATTTGCTCCACCAATATGTGATGCCGAGATTCCAAAGAGATTCCAAACTCCAACCATGAAATTGTATGATGGAACTATAGACCTTGAAGAACATGTGGCACAGTATAGGGAAAGATTGGAGACTAACCCTGTACCCCCACATTTGAAGGAAGCATGCTTATGCAAAGGATTCGGCTCAACATTGACAGGGGCAGCCCTGAAATGGCTGCTTAATGTTCCTCCCTATTCAATAACTTCATTTGCTCATCTGATTAATCTATTTAACAGTCAATTCTCTTGTAGCAGGACCTTTGAGAGGCTGACTAGTGATCTATACAAGGTGACCCAGGGATCCGATGAATCCCTCAGGAGTTATGTCAACAAATTTGGCAGAGAATCCCCGGATATCCCTAATCTTGACATCACTACGGCTGTTCAAGCATTTAAGATGGGTTTACAAAGAGACTCACCATTTTATGATGACTTGGTTATAAATCCTTGCAGGAACATGGACGAAGTTTGAAACCGTGCATTAAGGTTTATTAGATTGGAGGATGATAAAGAAATCCAAAAGAGGATCACCACAACACCTCCCAATGATCAAGACAAAAGAAAACTGGATTCACCAACCAGCAAGTCATTTAAATCCAAACTATACTACAAGGCTGATAACCACAAGATCAATTCGGTGGATGAAGATGAGGATGATGAAGAATATCCCAGGATATCTGACTATTGTTTTTCTGTTGATATTCCTGAATTAATGTGTGCTATGCAGGACTTAGGTGAAAAAGCTAGGTGGCCACCAAAGGAAAAGAAGTTTGCAACAAGGGATAAATCCAAGTGGTGTGCTGTGACAGTTGCGTACGAAAAATTCGGCATTAATGACGTAAGCACGTTTGGTCGTGCTTGAAATCCACGAGGATTTAGTAACTTTTGTTATTGGATATTGATAGTATGTGAAAAATGATGAACGTGGGCGAAAACCGTGCGCAAAACGGAGTTCGTATGCTCCCGGAATCGCGAAAAGAAGTTTAAAATCAAAATGGTGACGCAGATGACGTGGGGCGGTACGCCCCACCCCAGCCCTCCAGTTGGGGCGATGCGCCCGGCGGGGTATGTCGGTTAAAATTGTGTTTAAACGATCAGAATCGCCCAGAACTTATTTTTTTCATAGCTTCGACCACAAGCGACTTACAGACGATATTTCTTCCATCTAACACCTCTAATCTTCAAATCAAAGCCCCTTAAACATCCAGATCATCCCAGGGATCATATATACAAGTCCTGATCGCTGTTTTAACCGCAGAAATTCGTCAGAACAGGTAACGGTTCGTTTTAACCTTCTAGTTTGATTTTGATTGATTAGATCTTGATTTTGAACGTAATGAGATAGTTAGGATTGTTGATTATTGCCTAGATGATGGCTAGAATTGATTATAAATGAAGAACACGAAGTTCTAACGGTTAAATCCTTGTTTTGATCCGTTGTAATGCCCAATTTGCATGAAATCATACCCATGATTATAATGGTTTAAACCATTTGATTATGACAATGTAGGTCATTAGTTTGATTAATCTTTGAAATGCAAAGGTTAAATCTAAGTGTTTCAAACTAATCACAATCATTAACATACTCATTGGAATGATTATCTGATGTTCGTGATAACAGTCAGATTAGTATGTTAAATCTGGTTATTTCACCTATTCTGATGCTACATTGTGATATTTCATGATATTTGGGTAATCAATAATAAGGATTAATCACTCCTAAGCCATTAAATCATCTAGAAACTGTTTTAGCATTATAATCAACAACATTAACTATCTGGTTAATCAGAGATTATTCTGATTAATCAAGAGTGTCATCAACTTTGAATTAGGAATCTTATGCAATGTAGGTTCCTACATTATCATACATTGTATGATATAACCTTAAATTAAGCATTTAATATCGAGTTGATGATTTACTAAGCAATGTCTTTGACATTGAACGTTCAGGAAGATCTAATCAGTAAACTAGAACATAAATAATTCATTAAATATAACTAAATGCAGAATCATCTCTGTACTATCAGTTTGGTGATACCTGCTACCTTTATATCATCAGGTGAGTTTCGTACAACCCCTTTTATTTTTAATCTTTTATAAACATCGGGGAAACTCTGTAAACTGTTGTCTGAACATATGATATGCATCAATGATATCTGTGTGATTTCATGTGATTTTGTGGGATTTCATGGGATTTTGCCTGTAGACTGAACTCTATCATGGAACTGAAAGTCCTCATTTCTGAACTGTATCTAGTGAACCCATGTGTGGCCGAGCAGAAAACATTGATAGTACTATTGGTTGACACCCCATTCGCTGGGAGGGTTGCATCTCCCCTTGTGTGAATGTTTGTTATCTGTTTCCTGAACTTCTTAATGGTGTGATAGACGTTAAGATAATGAGGCACTAAGATATGTACCAACGGGTAATATCTTGAGACAGACTAGACGTCCGAAAGGAACTAGATACGGGTCCCATGGTTATCCGGAACTGAACTTTTGAGAACATGCTTATCATATCATATTGTTTTGAATTGAACTGTCGAACTCACCAGCTTTGTGTTGACGTTTCAAACTTAAATCTTTTTGCAGGGAGACAGTGACACTCGGTGAGGCAGCACTTCAAACACTAGTAATTAAATAAGTCAGTTATGTAATAAACTTAGTTGTAAACTATGATATTGATTGTAATGACGGAACCCTGTATTGTATTTATTTAAGTTAATCTGTGTGCTTATGATATCGGTTCAAGTAAGTGATCACGTGGTAAATAGTTGCGTAAATTAATGTGTAAATACGTGATATTAGTGAATTTTGGCCCGAAACACGTTTACTTTGAGTATGTTTGTGAATTTCAGGTGTGAAGAGTTTAAAGACGTGTTCGGGAGCAAATTGGAGGGTTAGAAGAGGCGTTGAGTGCTAAAGAGTGCAAGAACTTGGTTTTCGGGAAGCCAAAACGGCGTTTCATACGGCCAGCGTACCATACGCCCAGTTTTGAGCGTTGGCAGAATCTGGGCAGCGTAGGGCATCAGTTTGGGCGTACCATACGCCCAGGCCCGGCGTATGATACGCCCAAAGTCGGAAAAATTGATTTTTCAGCAGATTCTTCCCATATTTAAGGAGATATTCTAGGGTTTCAAAAACAACTTTTTTCTGGACGAATTGGGGGCGAAAAAGTGACGTTTTTGGGCATCTAAACTCTTCCGAATCCATCCGTAATCGTGGAATCATCACCCGAATCAAGAATCAACAAGTGCTAATGAAGATGCGTGGCTAGTTCTCCTTCGTAATCGCTTCCGGGTAACTAGGGTTGTGAGTGATACATTGTTTGAATGTTATATCTAGGTTTTTGATTGTAAACTTGATATGATTTCTATTTGGTTGATTTAAACAATAGATTTATGTTTTTGTATTGATACGTTACCATCAGTGATTCGATTTTCTTGCATCGTTTACTCATTGGTAATTGTGTAATGCTTTGCGTATGTCTATTGGTGGTTGTGTGAATGAGCAACTCTTAAACGTTTGTTCCATTATCATCACTTCAAGCGAATTGATTAACACAATCGATTTTTACATGAATTTGACCTAGGTTTAACTTACATTCATTGTGGATCTTACAACCTGAAAACCGGAAGTGATTACCTTTTTATTAATTGTTTTCAAATCAAATTTAAAGTTTGTTTCTTTTAAACCATTCCCTTAATTCAATTCAAAGCAAAGTTTTCATTTTTCTTAAATTAATTAGTTTATAGTCAAGATTAGCACTTTCCACTGATTCCCTGTGGATACGATACCTTACTTACCCGTGCTATAGTCATAGGTAGCTAAGTCCCTAGTTTTATATTGTTTTTGATTGACCTACGACACCTCGATCAAAATGGCGCCGTTGCCGGGGAATCAACGCGCAAAGTGCTAGTTTTAGTTTAGCTTTAGTTTAAGTATAATTTTAGTTTGCATTTGTTTTTCAAAAACATAAAAATACAAAAAGAGTTGAGTTTTTTTTTTTCATTTTTACGTTATTTTTGTTTATTGATCATAATTGCACGAGGTGTTCTTTGTTTGTGGTATGCAGGTAATTTTTGTAAACATTGTAGAATCTCCAAAATTTTAATATCATCATGAATTGGGATGATGATGATGATCCATGCATGTGTTGTGGGAGTAAATTCCATTGGATAAAAGATTGTCCTGTGTTCTTAAGAAGATATGAAGCATATCAGGATTGTGAAAGTGATAACTTTATAATGCAAGGATACATGATTGAAAATTATGAGGATGATGTTGATTCATTCTCATCTTATCTGAACTATGAATCACATTCCCCTTGCCCTCAAGAATACTACCGGTCAAATGATAGTTACCAAGGATACTCTTATCAACATAAGTATCAATCTGAGGAGGAAACCATGGTTTGCAACTTCAGGCAAGATTGGGAGTACAACAATTATGAAATGGAGATGGAACCGAGCTTAAGTTATCAAGGGAAATATGATTACCACTACCCTCAGTCGGGATACAAGGAACCTACAGAGTATAATCATTGTAATTATCAAAGAGGTTATTACAATCAAGATGGTTACCAACAAATACATCAACAAAGGTGTTCAATAAGTTACCAGCAACAAAGTCAAAATCAACATCCTAGTAACCAAGAAATTAGGTCATCGGGTGGTAAATTGGAAAATCTCCAATGCAATTCTATCATGGATGCATTAAAAGACATGAAAAGGGAGAATGAGGTCAGAGATAAAACCATAGGTGCGTTGTTCACAAAGGTTGGTCATCTAATGGAGGAATTGGCACGAATTAAAGCATCAGAAGTGATTGTTGATAATAATAATAATAACACCAATATTTCCCCAGTTGTTGAAGAAGTGCCACTGACATTGCTCACTGTTGATGATGAAGTAGAAAGTATTACTGACCTTTCGGAGCAGGCTACGGGATGCGTACATCAAATAGACAACATAACACCTCGTGAGAAACCATTGAATAAGACACTCCCAGTTTATTCAAACTACTCTCCTATAGCTAATATTTCAATCAGCATAGTTAGGGAGGGTGGTTTAGGTTCAATGAAGAGAGATGTAAGAAGGGAGGACATGGGTCACAATATTCGAAAGCACACCCATATTGATACAACAACCATGTCGATTATGAGTAAAGAAATATGGACATGGCATGTCAATTACCGAGCATTCAATGGAAACTCAAAAGGAAAATATGCATTTATAACATCTTGTGATTATTTAACATACACATTAACCATTAGAGCAGAAATATGGAAACGAGGTATTGATCATCGAGCTTATGTTGGTAACTCGGGAGGAAAGTGTTCAATTCAACCACCGTAAGTAATAAATCAGGTATGGTCTGGCTAAAGACCTAAAACTTAGCGCTACACGGGAGGCAACCCAAGAACTTTGTGGGCGTGTTCACTAAAAACCCTCACGAGACTTCACTCGTCCACTCGGGCTACCGAGGGGTTTAAAAGGCTTGTTGCATATGCTAAATGCAACCGTGATTCCTACGAAAGTGAGTTAGTTTTGTTTGTGTTGTATCGTTTTTCTTGTTTTGTTTATTTTGTGTTGCATATGTTTAATTATCCTATTCATACACTCAAGTGTGGGGAAGACTAATGGGCTTTCTGGTTGACATATTCATCATGTACCTCAGGGCGAAGCACTAAAAATCAAGGGTTGGAAACAATGTTTGCATAACTTATCAGGTCCATGTGTTTTTCCTTCCTTGCTTTTATTATGATTTGGTTGATGAGTAAATGTTGATTTGTAATATGGATTCGGGTGGATCATCCTATTACCCTCATTTGACACTTGTACTTAGTAGAAAATTTACATTGGGGACAATGTAAGGTTTAAGTGTGGGGATGATGGGTGTAAAATTGAAAATTTTGAAATTTTGTGAAACCTTTAACTGAGCTCAAATGGCTTGAAAATCAGAATTTTCAATGTAAATCATCAACTTTTGACCCGCTAATGCATTAGATTTTTGGTTCCTTGTCATAACTTGTTCTTTAAGTTGCATGATAGTGGTTGTGGCAAGTTTTTCTTAGAAATCATCAAGGGAACAATGACTAGTTAGAGGTGACATGCTATATTGTGAGTAACATGAATGTTGTGTGTCGTTAACCTTGTATCCATCATTTTTGGGAGAGTTGAGCCTTAATTGTAACACACTTATGTAATGCATTGTTTTGAGTGATACCAAAGTGGTTGTCAAAGTTAGAACTTGTGTTGCAATACATGTTGAGATAGTATGCGAATACTTGCACAAAATGAGAGAGGCATTAGGATAAGCCCTTGTTTTAGCTTATTTCCTTGTTTGTTTGTGTCACCAAACCTTGAAAACCACCCTAGTTTCCCCGTTGAGCCTATTGCCTATTCATTTGTTAACCCCATTGCACTAACCAAAAGGTCTTGCAAACTGTGTTAGTGTAAACCATATAGGGAATCCAAGTTGAGTGTGTGATTGAATTGTAAAAAAATAAAAAATAAAAATAAAAAAAATAAATAAATAAATAAAAAAGAGATGCTGAATATTAGGTCAAAATGACCTTAATATAAAGCAAGAAAAAGAGTCTTTATGGTAGATGTCAAATGGTGTTTGTTGTTTGGGCTAATAAGTTTGGATTTCCCTTAGTTTTTCGTCACTGTCAAATCCTTTACCCTACCCGTAACCCTTGCCTGTCATTACAACCCGTCAAGCCCTTTTGATTGTGCATAGTTTTCAGCAAATCGATGGAGATTTGATTGAAACACAAGCCTATGATGATGATTAATCACTTTCGGTTTGAGAGTACATATATACACTAGTACATCATTACTAGTCCATAAATGAACCGAGTGGAAAGAACCTTGTGAGTGGTACACGGCATTTATGTGGAAAAACTTGAGGCATGTTAGGTTTAATTAGAAGTTGTTCCCTGTTTTAATTGAAAAATCAACTCTACTTGTCACAATGTAAAACTATGTATTGTTGTAAGTCTTGTGAATGGGTTATGACTTGGAACCGGATTTGAGGATTGGCGGGTAAATTGGAAAATGTATTTGATCATGATGATTGGATAGTTTTGATGAGCTTTGCTTGAGGGCAAGCAAAGAACAAGTGTGGGGATGTGATCACGTGGTAAATAGTTGCGTAAATCAATGTGTAAATACGTGATATTAGTGAATTTTGGCCCGAAACACGTTTACTTTGAGTATGTTTGTGAATTTCAGGTGTGAAGAGTTTAAAGACGTGTTCGGGAGCAAATTGGAGGGTTAGAAGAGGCGTTGAGTGCTAAAGAGTGCAAGAACTTGGTTTTCGGGAAGCCAAAACTTCGAGGACGGATAACTGGAGTTAGGAGAAGAGTTACGGGGCCCATAATATATGAAAACTGAGTTTCTCGACGAGACGAAGCCATAGGCGAGGACATTCTGGGCGTATGATACGCCCAATCCGGCGTTTCATACGGCCAGCGTACCATACGCCCAGTTTTGAGCGTTGGCAGAATCTGGGCAGCGTAGGGCATCAGTTTGGGCGTACCATATGCCCAGGCCCGGCGTATGATACGCTCAAAGTCGGAAGAATTGATTTTTCAGCAGATTCTTCCCATATTTAAGGAGATATTCTAGGGTTTCAAAAACAACTTTTTTCTGGACGAATTGGGGGCGAAAAAGTGACGTTTTTGGGCATCTAAACTCTTCCGAATCCATCCGTAATCGTGGAATCATCACCCGAATCAAGAATCAACAAGTGCTAATGAAGATGCGTGGCTAGTTCTCCTTCGTAATCGCTTCCGGGTAACTAGGGTTGTGAGTGATACATTGTTTGAATGTTATATCTAGGTTTTTGATTGTAAACTTGATATGATTTCTATTTGGTTGATTTAAACAATAGATTTATGTTTTTGTATTGATACGTTACCATCAGTGATTCGATTTTCTTGCATCGTTTACTCATTGGTAATTGTGTAATGCTTTGCGTATGTCTATTGGTGGTTGTGTGAATGAGCAACTCTTAAACGTTTGTTCCATTATCATCACTTCAAGCGAATTGATTAACACAATCGATTTTTACATGAATTTGACCTATGTTTAACTTACATTCATTGTGGATCTTACAACCTGAAAACCGGAAGTGATTACCTTTTTATTAATTGTTTTCAAATCAAATTTAAAGTTTGTTTCTTTTAAACCATTCCCTTAATTCAATTCAAAGCAAAGTTTTCATTTTTCTTAAATTAATTAGTTTATAGTCAAGATTAGCACTTTCCACTGATTCCCTGTGGATACGATACCTTACTTACCCGTGCTATAGTCATAGGTAGCTAAGTCCCTAGTTTTATATTGTTTTTGATTGACCTACAACACCTCGATCAGTAAGTCACACCTCACCTCTGAGACATCACCACTATGCTTCCGCAACCGGTTCAGTCAGACTATACACGAGGTGACGAGAGGTGGGGGTGTGACAGGGTGGTATCAGAGACACCGGTTATAGAATTTAGGTTGACTTAGAGACCTAGACTATAACCATAGGATCGTATAGTGACACAGAGAGCACCGAACATTAATATTGAACAAAACTTGTTTTGAATTAAGCCAGGATAATCAGGTGGTACAAATTCCAGTTATGAGTGGCCATCATAACTGAAATTTGCAACACGTGTGCATTCTAGTTTGATTTGATTCAAGCGGAACATTAATAACTATAAAGACAAATAGTTGCTATGAGATAGGAGAAAGCATCATATCATGTTCATATTAAATGTTGTTATTTAATATTTATGTCATGATACTGATTAGAAATTTTGATTGTACAGCGATGGCCGAGCCAGCCGAGCAGTATATTTATCAGAGGTTCCCTTATTTGAGGTTGGATGACACACCTAGCTCTAGTGCAAGATCAGATTCAGGTCCTAGCGAGGCATCATCGGCAGCCTCACAGGCGACCCCTGCCGGACCTCATACACCGTCAGACCTCAGACCTGTTACTCGACCAACACCATCACCAGTACTACCACCAGCAGCCCCCATTCTACCTAGTCCACCTCATTCACCTTTAGTTCATATTTCTGCCGAGAGGAGACAGGACTCCTCTCCACAGAGAGTCCCTGAGTGGGACGGGTTGAGGCGGATGCGAGGCCAAGCTCGCAAGACGACGAGGCTACCCCCGAGACGTCAGATGGCTCCCCGAGATGAGCCACCGACTATACATGAGGTGGGAGAATCTTCCCATCAGGCAGAGTTGAGAGCACAGCTGCAGCAAGTTACTCAGAACTTGCAGGGGACACAGCAGAGTCTACAGCAGTGTCAGGCTACGGTTGAGGATACACGTACGACCATATTGGAGATTCTCACTTCTCACTTGACCTTGATGGATCAAGTGAAGGCTTTGGACACTGACACTCGAGCGTGGAGGACCGCGATTGATGATAGATTGAGGATGACCTGGGTACAGATTATGCTTGCTGCACTTTGGCGGCAAGTGGCATGGATGACCGAGCGATGGATGTGGGTGAGAGAGAGAGCGACATAGTTTTTGGCATGGTTTGGAGTGGTGAGTATCGAGACCAGGATGATGGTCCTGGCGGTAGTCATGTCAGTGGTGGCCATGATATTTCTTTCTTATCGTATTTTATACGATAAGTATGTTCAGAAGATCATTCTGGGATCTTTATATTAGCAGTACGTAGATGGGGTAGTTCTCTTTTCTGTTCTTTTTTTTTTTGTGCTTGTAGTGCCTTGTGTTGTTTCGGTAGTCTGTACATATTAAAACAATAATGATGTAATAAAATGGGTTTTTTTTGGTGTATCGATCTGTGTAATGTACTATTTGAGTGTTGTGTGAACTATGTTGTTATAATGAATTATGTGTATGAACTATAATTAATTCTTCTGTGTGAGAACATAACGGTATGCGAATGTACTAAAATGAGAACATGTTGAACTAAAATATATATTTCGCTGAAATACAGTACGGGAGCAATACTGTATGCGAATATATCGAACTAAAATATATATTTTGCTGAAATACAGTACGGGAGCAATACTGTATGCAAATATATATGTTACTTAAGTATAGTACGAGAGCCATACTGTACGAGAACATGTCTGAATTGTGAACGTGTCTAATTGTGAATGTGTCTGTTATTAAAGTACAGTACGAGAGCCATAGTGTACGAGAACATATCTATTGTTTGTATGAGAACTTAATGTATGAACTGAGGACATATCAGAGAACTTGTGTGAGAACATGTCCTAGTCCTGTATGAACATATCTCTAAAAACATGTGTTGCAATGCAAGGAGCTGGGTAAGACTCTAACATGTTTTTGAAATAACAGGACTAAGTATAACTACGAACAATTGTGTGATCTGTGTGTAGTGCAACCATGTCTGGACTAAATTCATGTAGTTATACTATATTCTTTATAATCACATTTCAATATAAATTTTCAGTATAACTGAATATGATTGAAATTATGTGATAAAACGGGTTATATCTTTAATTTTCTTAAACTGACCTGAATTTCTCTGCTTGTGAGCAGATTAATGGCTCCTAAAAGAGGTCGACCAGCTAAGAAAGCTGCTAAGAATATTACCAACCCTGAACCGAATCAAATTCAACCTTTGAATGTCGAATCAAATCCGGATCCGCATGTTAATCCGGAAGCGAATGTGGTCCCACCTGGGAACTTGGAAACGAATACTACTCCACCAGTGAACCCTGGAGCAGGCATTGTTCCACCTGCTGGTACAAGTGGATCTGAAACAAATGAAGCTATGATAGCTCGAATTGTGCGTGAACAATTATCTGCTTGTGGTGTTCTGACACAACAACTGTAACATCAGTGCCGGAACCGTCACCGGAACAGTGATCGTAACAGTACGTGAACAGTAATCAGGTACGAACTTTATATAATTCAGTGTATTTCATATTCATGTTAAGATCAGTATCATTTCATGTTATCAAAACAGTAAAGTCATAGTTATTTCAGAGAAACAAGCTCAGAACAATGGTTCTAGAGTCAGATAACCATCTGGCAATACAGAACCATCATATGATTAATTGTTAGGATTTTATTATGTATAAACGTATGTGAGGTGAAATGAAACAAAAATTCTAATAGTTATTGTTCTAGAAAGTTAAACCGACGAATTATTCGTATAGGTGACGATCTGTACGAATGATTCTAATAGTTTAACGTTCTGAAATAATAACTGAAAAGTAGAAAACAAGAGTCTGAAAGCAAAACCATTGTCGTGTTCGTTTGAATGACGATTCAAACGAATACGCGCGATGGCGACGCGTTCTGACGAAACGAAAACGAAAGCACGACACGAACGACTTTAAATTATTAAAACTAAATAAATAATATTTTACAATTTTGAAACTCATCAAAATTGATTAATTAAAACTGTTTAATTTAAGTCCATAAATACGCGCGTTACGTTCCGGAAACGTAACGAAAACGCGAACCGAGCAACGAAAACGAACCCGAACTCACTCGTAGTATAAATACCACAAGTGAGTCAAAATTCTCACTTTTCACTTCATCTTCTTCCCCCAAATCTCAAAATCCCGGTTTTGATAAAACCCCACCCATTTCAAACTTCAAACCTTCATAACTTCTTCATTTCTTCACCAAATCACCCCATCTTTGAACCTATTTGAAGCTCTCATCACCCTCTACACGAAAGTACAAAGGATCTGCCCTGAAACCCACTGAATCGAGGTAAAAATCGTGTTCAAAGTTGCGAAAATTAGGGTTTTCTAACCTCTTGGTCACCCCATCTTTCTAGCCGGCCAAAGGCCTTCAAACTCGAGCCACATGACCACAAGGACTAACCTTAGAACCCTCAAACCTCAAAACACTTGAAAAACCCTTGAAATGGAAGATGCCATTTCTTGGCCTAGTCTCGGCCGAACCAACCCTCAGCTGGCCGAATGAGGGCCAGGCCGAATGGCCAAGGTCGAATGGCCAAGGCCGACTGGCCACCCCTTCGCCAAGCCCCATTCGCCATTTCCTATTCGGGCCCTCAACCATTTGGAGCTTCATTCGGCCGAATGGCCCCAAGGCCTCATTCGAAGCCCTTCTTTCTGCTCCTATTCGGCCGAAAGGCCCTTGACCAGCCGCATGGCCAGCCGAGTGACTTGGCCGAATGGCCAACCGCATGGCCTCATTCGCGGCCACTCACTAGTCGAATGGCCTCATGCGGCCACCAATCATTCGGAGTATTCCTTCGCCAGGCCCTACCCCCATTCGAGTGTTATCACATTCGGCCAACCCCAGGCCACCTTCGGCCATCCCTTAGCCGAATGGCCTCCCATGCGGCCAACCTCAGGCCACATGCGGCCAAACCAGTTTCCATTCGGGCCTCCCCTTCATTCGGTGAACCTCATTCGCCCAAGCAACCAGCACTACTCATTCGGCCATAAGGACCACAGCAACAGCCCTTGGCCACCATAAGGCCAAGGTGGCCTAAGCCAAGAACTTCCTTGGCCCAACAGGGAATGACCAGGCCCAGCTTAGCCCAGTAGGCCCAGACTCAATTTAAGGTAAAATATAGCCTTTGACCCATCATGGCCAAGTAACCTGTACATGGGCCCAAAGGCCAAGTAACTAGGCCTTTGCCACCCATTTGGGCCCATATAGTAATCAAGGCCCAATAAGATCTTAAGGCCCAATCACCTCCCAATTCACTTAGTCTAACAGTCTGGCCCATGTATAGGCCCAATAGTTACTTAGTTGAACCATGGGATCATTAGGCCCAAATTGTGCCTCAACCGGCCAATAGCCCAAATTCTTAGGCCCATAGTTGTTCAGCCCATTGTAAGCAAGGCCCAACTTGGCCTATGAACTATCTTAGTGAAGGCCTGAGACAAAACTCATTGGGCCCAGCAAAATCAGCCCGAGGCCCACACAGAGCTTGATACAAGGCCACTCTTAAGGCCATGTCCTAACTTTGAGGCCACCTTGTAATTCACTTGGCCAACAACCTCATTCTGGTCCAAACATGCATCCTACAGCCCATTTGGACCTCAGGCCCAACAATTCTTGGCTGAGCCTACCCCTGGCCCAACAAGGCCCTCGGGGCCCAATCAAGGCCACCAGACCACCTAGTCACTAGGCCTTGCAACATTGACCGGGCCTTTGTCTTTCTACAACACCTATCATTGATCCACATGTCCAATCATGACCTAACACTTTCAGTTGTTCAAGAACAGTCCGAGGCCCATAGGTTTGGGCCTAGGGCCCAACTAGTTACTTAGAGGCCCAATACTTGACTTGGTCACATAGTTCGGTCCACACTTCATTTCAAACCATATGGGTTAACACATTTCATAAGATCAAAGTGTACAAGTGCAAGAATGAGTCAATTTCAAAGTTACAAAGTAATAACTTACAATGTTATTAACTTAAAACTTATGTAAAGGACCGAACGGTGATCATGACTAAGTCTTACGTGTGTTAGTCGACCTTAGGACTAAAACCCACACATAGGCACATCAAACTTTATAAACTTGTACTAACAAGATGCAAACGACGTGAAATCAATACAGGATCGTGAATATTACAACTACATACAACAACGAGCGCGCATTTTGTGGTAATTCATTACAAAGCAACACAGGTGAGTTCATTGCCCCTTTTCTAACATTTTGTTTTAAAACGCGGGGCTGAGAAGCATGCGTAAACTGTTTTATGTAAATTGTTTACTTGAATGCTTTTATATGTTTTACTTGTATAACTGTTATCCTAGACTCCTGTTTAGGTAAACTGTTTCATTAAAGAACTATTTTCGAAGAACTATTTTCAAAGAACTAAAGATCTCAACAAAGAACTATTTTCAAAGGTCTATTTCAAAGAACTAACGATCTATTTTCAAAGAACTATTTCAAGGGTGTGTGATGTCAAAGAACTAACGGTCTATTTTCAAAGAACTATTTCAAGGGTGTGTGATGTCAAAGAACTAACGGTCTATTTTCAAAGAACTATTTCAAGGGTGTGTAATGTCAAAGAACTACGGTCTATTCTCAAAGAACTAACGATCTATTTTCAAAGAACTATTTCCAAGAGTGGGATGTCAAAGAACTTACGGTCTATTTCAAAGAACTAAGTACAAAGAACTATTTTAAGGGGAAATCTGGGAAATGCTCAAAGATAACATGTGCCAAAGAACTAAAGAACTAAAGAACTATGGACGGTCTAAAGAACTATGAAAGCCTATATATCAAAAGATGTCCTAGCTAGACTGATTGATTATAGGTCACATGTTTGATGAGATTTACAGCTCTCCTTCACTACTAAGTACCTTGATTGACAGACTAGTCTACTCGAGTTGACCATAGGCCCCAATCATTAGGACTTAGATTTTATTGAATGTTTACTTATTTATTTAAATTAAGCATTTATAACTAATTCTACAATTGCTGTTTTAATCATATTTGTATGATGAACATGTGAAATCAAGAGAGATTTCAAATGATTGCAATTACAGGAACAGAGAACAGAGGAATCATGGGTGTTTAAAAGTGTATGGTAGGTAAAAACGCTTAATTATCATTAACAACAATGTCCTATGCGGATTAGTATGTGGTGGGACGTCGTCTGGGCGGGGTTGTAGCCTTGACCCAGGGGTATGCCCTATATATAAGCATACCGATCTGGATGATACATGTGGTGTTAATGAGGTTAGGGTCTTTACCGAAAGAAGGGTTCAAAACATTTTCAAAATTTCAAAACTATATGAACTCACCAACCATGTGTTGACTTGATCTTTTTGCATGACTTCTCAGGTGACGAACAGGTCAATTAGGGAGTCATTACTTCTGGACTAGGACTTCAAAAAGAATACCTAGTATTTTGGACTTGCATATTTTGAAGACATCATTACATGTATCAGTTTGTATATCTTGTGTAGATACAAGATAGAAACCTATGATGTTAACAGTAGATTTACATTGTTAAATTATAAACTATACTGATGTAATTTAACTTTGTAATTCTATCATATTTAGCATTTCTCATTTATGTATCATGTGCCATAAAACAATCTGATCAATCCGATTATCACTCACGATATCGCGCCCCGGGAACCTTCCGCCCGACGGGACAACCGATCCTATTCCGCCGGCTCGGGGTGTGACAGACTCCTTTCTGACTAGAAAACAGTTTCATTAATTCCAAATTTCCCAGATGTTTCCCATGAAAATCATGCATTTAATTAAGAATTTCCCAATCCTACGGGACAAGAACACTCAGTTGAGCCTACCTACACATCCCATAGCCAAAACATAAAACCCAAACCAACGAGTTAACTATGAATGAAACCATAAAACCTAGCTTTTCTATTATTTCCCATCAAACTTTTTCAACCAACTTAAACAAGGACAAGGAAGATCTAAGCCAAAGATGTAGAAACAAAAAATAAAAATAAAAATTTTCAAAAATTTTGAAAAAGTTCTGACTCAAGAACTTAAGTAAACTAAAACTAAAAATCAAAAACTAACTACTAAAACAAAATTAAACTAAATAAACTAAGTTTCCCATCCCCACACTTAAACTTTACATTGTCCCCAATGTAGAGAAAAAGGAAAACCAAAAGAAAAACTAAAAATTAAAAACTGAAAATGACTTAGCTGGTTAAAGTGAAGACTGTCGAGTGCCAATCTTTCCACGTAGCTCCACAATCTACAATTCTGCTCCACTGGCTATAAACAATAACATAAGATCTACACAAAACAAAGATCAAACAAGCATCAACACGTCCAAAGAAAAATAATGATATCCATGATTAAGTCCAACCACAAACCAATCCTACCATTTAACAAAAATTAACAAAGAAAAAACACAAATCAAACAAAAAAAATCAAAAACTAACTAAAAATTTGAAAAACATCAATTCAATGCAACAAAGATGAATTTAGAAAACCTCCAATGGTGGTGAATGCGGTGTAAGATAGGTAAATTGGGGGTAAAATTTGAAAACTAGGGTTTTTAAACATTTTAAAACATTCCAGGCCTTGTCGTGTACCACGACAGAGTTTCGAATGGCCGTCGCGATACGCGACGCATGTTTGACCCGCGCGTTGACCGAAATCTCTAGTGTAGCGCGACAGATGGGCTTGTACCTGTCGTGTGACGCGACGATGTCATTTTTACAGAAAGTTTCTGGATTTTCCATGCCTTAGCCAAAATTTTCACCCTTAAAACACCAAATCATCCTAAAACCAATCTAAGGCAAAGAAATACATACCTGGTGGCTCCAATTCATCTTTATGGCATCAAATTGATTAAAAACCTGCAAAACACATTAAAACACACAAAAGCGAAAACGAAAACGAAAAACAATCACGAAAAATGAAAAACACACCAACGAAACTTAGAAACTAAAAATCTACAAACTCTACACTTAGGGATTCCACCCAAAAACTCACAATCCTCCACTCAGATGGGAGGATCCAAAAAGATCTCCTCCCTCACAATCACCTCATGACCACGATCACTAACATCCCATGGTCCTTCTCCCATAACTTCAGCTACACTTACCTCATCACTCACCAAATTCACACCATCAACTTGATGGACTAACTCACCATCGGCCCTCATAGACTTTGCTATCTTCAAACACACGCTCTCATCACCCACTCTAAAAGTGAGTTTTCCCTCGTACCGCCCAAGAATGATGGGAACCGCCGTGTCTGCCTCCATGTCCATCACAACAAAATCCACGGGGAACATAAACCTATCCACTTTGACTAACACATTCTTCAAAATCCCCCGTGGACACTTAACCGACCGGTCTGCCAACGATAAGGTCATGCGTGTGGGGGACAAGTCACCAAGGGCTAGCTTCCCGTATAAAGAATATGGCATCAGATTGATGTGTGACACCCAAAATCCATACACGCTTACACGTGTTAAATTTAGGTCCCAGTTAATTTTTAACTCAAAACTTTATCAAATATTTATGCGGAAGCGTAAAAAAACATTTACACAAGTAATATATACTTGTTAAATGACTAATTACATTCAAAAATCATCATACAATATTTTGTATGAAAACCCAACAACCAAAATTTACCAAAACGTTTGAACTTTCAACTTACGTGCCCGATCATGAGCTTTAACGCATCATCTAACTCCGACCTGCAAAACACCACATATAATTTCACCATTAGTTCCTAAGAACTAAGTAAGATTATCCCCAATGGTTCCCCAACCCAAAAATGGCAAAATACATCAATTTTGATCAAGGCCGTAAGGTAGGCCGTAGCCTACTCTCTCAGGGCCGTAAATCAGAAAGTTCAGCTACCCCAGGCCGTAGCTTATGGTCCCAGGGCCGTAGCTTATGGTCTTCTGCACTTTGGTGCAGCAACTTCCAGTTTTGTGTAGTTTTGACCCATCCGAAGACCCGTTTTCGTTCTTTCACTTTTCAAAGTGATTTCACACATCCAAAAGGTCTATTCAACCATATTACTTGGATTCAAATCATCAAATTACATCATTTCATATCCAAACATAATTGGACATCAAATCCTCAAAACGGGTCAAAATTTCAATTTCAAGCAATTAACGCTCTGACCCTTCCAAAACCTATTTCCATCATCCATATACATATAATATGGAGTATTATCATGTTTGGATCATAATATAATGAATTCAAACATAATTTGACACCATATCCATCTATGATGAAATCAAGACCTCAAAATGGGTCAAAGTCACTACAAAGGGTTTAACCCTCCAACTTCCATTCAAATCAATTCAATTAGTTATACCGTTGATAACCAATCATATTTCAACAAAAATTACTATAATGTTCACCCTTAGGTAATTCCATTATAGATTTCAAAACAAATTTAACTCAATTAACCGATTTCAACCAAATCAACTCAATTATCACAATCAAGTGACAATTGATATTCAACATAGTTATGATGTTCTCACTCAAGTACTTCCATCATAACTTACCAAATTTTACTTCCACATTCAAGTGGTGAAGTAATCAACAATTTCAATTCATACTATGATGTTCACACTCTAGTCCTTCCATCATAGATTTAAATCAAGTAAACCATTCATAGGTTTATAATCATTTATAAACCATGATTCTATGATATTCATCCTCCGATACTTCTATCATAGATTTGCCCAATCAATTATCATTCAATCCAATTACTCAATATCACAATTCACATATTATGATATATAAACAGTTTGACTAAATAAAGTCAAACCTAACAATCCACTCAATTACAATTATGAACTAAACAATTCATAATTAATCCAATTCAAGTATGAACTAAACAATTCATAACCAATTTCATTCAAGTAGGTATTCAATCATTCATAGTCCATTCAACTCAATTAGTGACACATAATTACAATCCAACTCACTCAACCAAACTATATCTATGAATTTATAAATTCATAGTCAATTCAATTTACTCAACCAAAATCTATCTATGAATTTATCAATTCATAGTCAATTCAATTCAAGTATTAGAATAGCACATCAATTGACACTCGATGTACTTGCAACTAATCACAATTCAAGCGCCACATTAGATATGCACAGTTTGACTAAATAAGTCAAACTGCCCAAATCAACAAACAACACTATGAACCAAACCATCCATAGTCAAACCAATTCAATAAGTAGACTATTACTACTTCACATATATGGTGTTTAGCAAGTTAGATAACTTACCTTAGCACTAGGATTGGAGATTAACAAATGATGATTTGCCTTCTCTTTGACTTTCCTTTGCACTTCCAATACCACCACCTATTTCACATCAAATTTCAATTCTCTTAACTATCATTCTAGTTAAGATTTACCTTGACTTATCTAAGTCAATTCATTGACTATCAAATTCTCTATTTAACAATGATAATCATTTCAAACAAGTTTCATGATTCACTTCACCAACTTTGACTAAAAGTCAAGTATTGGCATTTCTACAAACACTTTGTGTGCATCAATCTATTACACTAATCTCTATAATGTTTAAACATTAACCAATCCCACTCAAAATCACCCATTCATCATTTTTATATAAGATTGGTCAAAATTGATGCATCACACAATCAAAACCATGCCTTCAACCTTCCTACTAGTTGATAAACACTATCTTATGAATTTTCTCTTAACTTCTCAAGTTACCCAAATCCATACCAAATCAAATTCAACCAAATATCATATCAACTAGTAGTTTGATTGTTTTAAACTCATAACAAACATATATTCATGATTTCTAACTTATTTAAACAACAAATTTCAAGATTTGAGCAAAACCCATATCTTGTTCATCTCAAGAAATCATGACTAACATCAAGAATGAAGTTAAAATCACTTACAAGATGTTAGACAACACTTATAGATAGGATTAGAAGCTTCAATCTCTAGTTTTGACCAAGAAATCAACGAATTTGGAAGCTAGGGCTTGATCTTCTTCTTCTTCCCCCTTTTGCTTCTTACGTAAACACACACACACAACTTCAAGAATTATGAGACTTTGACCAAGTCAAAGTCTCTTATCCCTTCTAATTACCAATTTACCCTATTGGCAAATTCAACCCCTCAAACTTTTAAACTAGTTAACTCACTTAACCAACCTAATCAAGTTAGTTACTAGTTAACTTTAATATCCCAAATGTTATTATATTATTAAAGCAACAAAATTTATAACCACAATAACATTTATTTATTAACAGTCATGACTGTTAAAACCGGTCGTTACATGATGCTAGCCCCTGAGTCCGCCAGAGCATACCTCCTCACATCATCTCCAAATAACCACGTGATAGTAAACATTCCCGGATCTGCGAGCTTTTCGGGAAGCTTGTTTAAAATCACTGCGAAACATCCCGCACTCAATGGTACGTTAGCAACCTCTCCTAAACGATCCTTACCCTTCAGCAACTCTTTCAGAAACTTGACATACTTGGGTATGTGCTAAAGGGCTTCAATAAAAGGGAGATTGATCTTGAGTTGTCTAAACATGTCAAGAAAGTGCCCGTATTCCTTAGCGTGCTTTTGATTAGTCAAGCGCGCCGGATAAGGAACACGGGTAAGATCAATCTCCGTGGTGGGTTTAAACATGGCCGACTTACCAACTACCGGCTTCTCTATGGGAGACTCACTGTTAGGTGCGGTACTTGCTGGGACTAGCCTCATTTGCACCCTCCCAGGAGTCTCCATCTCGATCTCCTCATCCACCGGTTCCTCCTCATCTAAATCAACCGGTGGAACCAATCTCTCACTCTCCTCAACTTCCACCAACACCGGTGGTATGAACACTTCCCCTCCACCTCTTCCAGAACGAGTAGTGACCGCCTTAACGTGGGCGTTAGGGTTGGTTTGGGGTTGACCCGGGAACTGGCCTTGGGGCCGTTCATCCAACCGTTTGGCTATGTCACCAACCGTTCGCTGTAAATCCAAGAACGCAGATTGTTGGTTCTTGAGGAGAACATCATGCTCATGTAGGATCTTATGTGTAGTGGCATCTTTTGCCACTAACTGAGTAAGCAATTCCTCTATCCTACCCAAACCACCATTTCCACTCGATGAACTACCGGAACTACCACTAGGCTGACCCTGCCCCTGGTTCTGAGGATAACTATTGTGGAAACCAGGGGGATTACCAGAAGATCTATAGGTTTGGTTAGAATGATTTCTTCAACCGGGGTTATAAGACTGCCCAAACCGGCCCTGCCCGCCTACAAAATTGGCTTCCTCCTGGCTCATCAAACATTCAGAAGTGGCATGACCACCTCTGCAAATCTCACACCTATCCACTCTCATCTTCAAATCCTTAACATCCCTAGGTAAAGACTTAAGAGCAGCAGCAACACTAGTGTCCGTGTTCACATGATGAACACTCCTCATTGACGAGGAAGAACTAGTAATAGGAGTTGAATTCCTATTGGACGATCGCTGCTCGTACTCGGCCTGAGCAAAACTCTCAAATAAATCATTGCATTCAGCCACATCCCTCTTACCCATGAGGTGGCCTCCTGCAGAAGTGTCAAATCTGGCACGAGTCTCATATGTGAGCCCATTGTAGAATTTCTCTACAAGGGCCCATTCAGACAAACCATGTTGGGAGCATCGACTAAGCAGGTTTTGAAACCTCTCCCAAGCAAGATAGTGGGGCTCATCAGGGGCCATTCGGAATGAATGGATCTCATCTCTCAGGCGGGCCGCCTTAGCAGGTGGGAAGTACTTTTTAAGAAAAGCATCCCGGAGTCTAGCCCAAGTGGTAAAAGTGCTTGGCGGATGAGAGTCAAGCCAAGTAGCTGCTCGCCCCGAAAGTGAGAAAGGAAAAAGCTGTAAAAAAATCGCATCATTAGTGGCACCTTGAAGATTGAAGGTACCACAGATGCGAGTGAGCCTAGCAAGGTGTGCGGGAGCATCTTCATCATCACGACCATTAAACTGAGAATTGTTAATGGCTGTCATGATGTATGAAGGAATCTGCCACGAATTTTCATTCGTTATGTTTGGCACAGTAATGGGATTGTTAAGTCCCGTGAATCCCGCAGTGGCCTGCTGTTGAACAGTGGAACGCGCCGCCATGGGTGGAACAAAATGAAAACGTGGGCTAGAGTGAGTAGAAGAAGAAGAAGAGGATGTGTGCTCAGAAAAATCTGCAGAAATGGGAGTAGAAGCACTTACCTCGCTCGTAGAACCTTTAGAAAAGTCTCGCGAATCGCTCCTTGATGGCAATGAAAGCTCAGGTAGCGATCCGTGTGAACGTAGGTGTGGCATGCACTAACAAACCTGCAAACAAATAAACAAAAATAATCAAAAGGAAATAAATAAAATAAAATTGAAAAGCAAAATAAACACGAATATGCACAGATAAGAACAAGAACTAGTAAGCAAAATCGACTAAGAAGTCCCCAGCAACGGCGCCAAAAACTTGATGTCGACGGAGCTTAGGTACAAAACTAACTAAAAACCGACTCTAAAATAGACACAAAGTAATAAATCTACACTCTCTAAAACCTAAGCTACCGACAGGAAAGTGTACCTATCGTATGCAGCAAGACAAAAGCAAGTCCGGATATCGAACCCACAGACTTCTACAGAATGTACTAACTAGACTCAAGGACTTATCTATACAAATTTACTTAAATAAAATATTAATGAGGAAAAGGGGGATTTTTACTAACAACTAAAATACTTAAAAGATACTTAAGAATAAGAATAGATGAGCAAACAAAGACTAAATCAGAGAAGGAAAACAGCACTACCTAGGCTTGAATCATATACATGCTTGACAAGGTTCTCTCGGGGATGGAACTAATGTGATACCGGGATCTAAAAATACTAAACCTATTGGAAACTTAGAGGACCCTCGACCCTTCTCAAGGATAATCAACTAAATATCCTAAAAGCTGTTAAACCACCGGTTAAATGGATTCCCCTCACAGGTCATCCAACTGCTTATGAATTATCCGCTAGATTATCTACCTCACAGTACGATAATCTCAAAACACCTAAGAAATAGCTGTTAGACAATCTACCTCACAGCGCGAAATTCACAGTTCACTTAAATGTTAGGGATAACTTGGGTTTTCCTATTGAACTCAATAAACAAGGTTTGATAGACAAATTAGACTGATCTTCTCACGAAGCCTCTAACCTAACAAGCTAACAACCAAGACTTATTGACAACTTCTCACCTCACGGCTATTAAAGTTGGTTGCACATCTTAATCATCTAAATCATAATAAAACATTCCTATGAATTACCTGATCACAATAATTCATCCAATAATCAAAGACACACAGTAATTGATTCTAGCATGCACCTATTTCGCGACAGACAATCGCCAAGACACATTGTAACATCACTGTACTTTCAGTTGTCCGTACGTCCGTACATCCGTACGATTGTACTGTTACGACTGGAGATTTATTTATTATGAATGATTATGAAATTATTGATTGACATTACTGATATTATCACTGTTACTGGTATACATGATTATAATTTATTATACGCGTAAACCACGGGAAGTTTAGTTGTAATTCAACTAAACAGACCCGTAGTGTTTATCGCGGTTACTTATCACTGATAATGATGGATTATTGGTCTGAGAATGGATTGAGATGGAATTGGGAGTTTGTTTGAGTCTGGTTACTAAACGTAGTCAAGGACCCATGGTCATGGTTTATCGAAATAGCGGTGGGACGGTGGCTAGGGCAGTTGCGACTGACCCTTACATATGCCATATATATATACCATTTACGGTACATTGGGTGGATGTCAGTATTGAAGAATGTGGGAACTACCCGTTTGGGAAATTATCTGTTTAGGAAATTAACTGCTTAGGAATTTTCTGTTTTAGGAAAATTATCTGTTTGATCTATAAACTCCAGACAAGGACACACTCGTGGTATACTACAAAGGTGGTGGGACGGTGGCTGGGGCAGTTGCGACTGACCCCTACATATGCCCTATACATATACCATTTGTAGTATATTGGGGTCTGTCAGTGTCAGGAACATAGGATATTATTAGGACCTTACTAGGAGTGGTTGAGAGGATATGATTGTGGACTGTTGATGGATTGACTGGGAATGGTTCATGGATGATTATACTTGATAAATATTTATAAACTCACTTATGAAACACACAGATTGGACACGTAGGGTGCATAGGATTAACGAACGATAATGAGCGATTAGTGATGCGATATGGACTTGGGAGATGATATAGACACTTGATGATAATATAAACGCATAGTTATGATACTAACACTTAGTGATGGTATTGACACTGGATGAGATGAAACTATAGGGAAGATATGAACACCTAGTGACAATAAGAGCACTTCGTGATGATATGAACCCTTAATGATGATTATTGACATTGGAATTGATATGGATTTTAGTGAACTTAGACAGTTGGGGGAAACTTAATGTCAGGTGAACTTAGACATTAGGTGAACTTAGAAATAGGCAAGCCTACATGTCAGGTGAACTTAGACATTAGGTAAACCTAATTGTCCAAGGGAACTAGAGATCACTTCACTCAAAATTATCCTACTAAGGATAAGGTTTGTGAAGTGAGAATTATGGTGAAATACATGACACACTCTACACACTAGCAATGGCATAATCGTGGTGCAATGGAACGGTGGTGGGACGGTGTAGGGGAGATTGCGATCTACCTCTGCATATGCCCGATATATAAGCTTGTTGCATTGCATTGGGAGGTTGTCAGTGTTAGTGTAGAGTGAGGAATGTATAGGACCTAGGAATAGTTAGCTAACACTAGTTATGACCAACTAGGACACTTAGAATAATACTAGGCAAATCTATAGACATTATGAGTTTAAATAACAGATAGGAAATAAATATAGTTCCTATATGTAATCCTAACTGTTTAAAATAAACTCAATTGACCATTGTTTGTATGATTTACGTTGTAAACGGTAGTAACATGTTTCTAATTTCTCAGAAACATGCCGCCTCGCCGTCACAACGAAGATGACTCAAACAGTGGGGATGCTAACAACGGTAATGCCAACTCCGGCATACAAGAGTTAGCCACACTTATTTCTGGATTGGTGAGCCAATTGACTCAGGCTAACCAGAATATCAACCAGAACAGAGGTGGTGCAAACCCTCCAACTTGCACATTCAAACACTTCAATTCCTGCAATCCCCTGAAATTTACGGGTGCTGAATCAGCCACTGGTCTGCTGCAGTGGTTTGAGAGTATGGAGAACACCTTCATCAACAGCGAATGCCCCGAGAATCTGAAAGTTCGCTACGCCACCAGTGTTTTCCAAAAGAGAGCACTAACTTGGTGGAATGGGGAAAAGCGAACTAGGGGAGTGGATGCTGCCTTAGCTTTGACATGGACAGAGGTCAAGAACCTGATGACCACTGAATTCTGTCCTCGAAGCGAGATGAGGAAACTGGAGACTGAGTTCTGGGAACTTAAGCAGGATAGCGGGGAGAACGTCATCTACAATACTCAGTTCCACGAGTATAGTTTGCTGGTACCTCATATGGTGACACCCTTGGAGAGGGCGATCGAGAAGTATATTGGCGGGCTGCCGGTGCAGATTCAGGATACAGTCTATGGGAGCAATCCCAAAACACTCGAGGCTGCAATCCGATTATCTGCAACTCTTACTGATAATCACGTAAGGAATGGAACTCTTACCCGGAAGGGGTATAAGAAGACTGACACCAAGACTACTGCAAAGGAAGTCAAAGCTGAAGTCAAGTCTGAAGCTGCTAGCTCGTCCAAAAGCAGCAACAAGAAGAGAAAGAATAGGAACTTCATGGTAACTGTACCTGCTGCGAAGTCTGCGCAGCAATCATCAAACAATTCTGCTGCAAGAAGTTACACTGGGAATACTCCCCAATGTAATACTTGCAGGTATCATCACGCACCTAACTTGCCATGTCGCGTCTGCAACAACTGTGGCAAGTTTGGGCACTATGCTAATGTTTGTAGGAGTGCATTGCAAGCACAAAGGATGCAACATGCACCGCTTGCACTGCCAGCTCCTCATGCTCAACCTATTCCGGCTGTACCCATTCGCCAGGTACCTCAAGCACAGGCAAGAGCCTGTTATGAATGTGGCGAAGTGGGTCATTTCAGGAATCAGTGCCCAAAGTTGACCGGGGATAATCAAAGGGTGGCAAGAGGCCGGGCTTTTCAACTGAATGCTCCAGCTGCTCAAGCCAACCAGGATGTGGTCAACGGTACATTTCTGATCAACAACTCTTATGCATCTGTCTTATTTGATTCTGGTGCCGATAGGAGTTTCGTTTCATATGATTTTGAATGCTTGCTTGGTAGAACACGTACATACTTAGATAAACCGTTCAATGTGGAGGTGGCTGACGGAAACACTATTGATATTGACACTATTATCGTTGGATGTACGGTGAACTTAAATGATCACGTTTTCCCAATTGATCTCATACCTATGCATCTTGGTAGCTTCGATGTTATCATAGGCATGGATTGGTTAGCCACCCACAGAGCGGAGATTGTTTGTCATGAGAAATATATTCGTATTCCTTTACCTTCGGGTGAAACTTTGAGAATATTTGGAGAAACTGCTAGTCAAGGTCTTAAGCTGATGTCTTGCACAAAAGCACATAAGTACCTTAGGAAGAAATGTATAGCCTTCTTAGCTCATATTGTGGAGAAGAAAGAGAAAGGAAAGAAGATTGAAGATGTTCCAGTGATACGAGATTTTCCAGAAGTCTTCCCAGACGATTTACCGGGTCTTCCACCAGAACGTCAAGTTGAGTTCCGAATCGACTTAGTACCTGGTGCGAACCCAGTCGCCAAAGCTCCCTACAGACTTGCGCCTTCGGAGTTGCAAGAATTGGCGAGTCAGCTGCAAGAACTTACCGATAAAGGGTTTATTCGCCCGAGCCATTCGCCATGGGGTGCACCGGTCCTGTTTGTCAAGAAGAAGGACGGGTCATTCCGAATGTGCATCGATTACCGCGAATTGAACAAACTTACAATCAAGAATCGATATCCACTGCCGCGTATCGATGATCTCTTCGATCAGCTTCAAGGCTCGGCATGGTTTTCAAAAATCGATCTTAGGTCTGGGTATCATCAGCTTCGCGTACATGATGATGATATTCCCAAGACAGCTTTCAGAACAAGATATGGCCACTATGAATTTCTGGTAATGCCTTTCGGCCTTACCAATGCACCTGCGGTTTTCATGGACCTCATGAACCGTGTTTGCAGGCCATACTTAGATAAATTTGTGATTGTATTCATTGATGATATTCTGATCTACTCAAAGACTAAGGAAGAACATGAAAAACACCTTAAGTTGGTTTTGGAGATTCTAAGAGAGGAGCGACTGTATGCCAAATTCTCTAAATGTGAATTTTGGCTTAAGGAAGTTCAATTCTTGGGACACATAGTCAACGAATACGGTGTTCACGTGGATCCTGCAAAGATTGATGCTGTGAAGAATTGGAGTACACCGAAGACACCGACGGAGATTCGATCCTTCCTTGGACTTGCCGGTTACTATCGGCGGTTCATATCGAACTTCTCCAGAATTGCTGTCCCTCTCACTGCTTTGACTCAGAAAAATAGGCCATACGAGTGGGGACCAAAGCAAGAAGAGGCATTTCAGACTCTGAAGCAGAAACTTTGTGATGCTCCTGTCTTGACACTACCTGATGGAAATGATGATTTTGTAGTCTATTGTGATGCATCCAACTTAGGTCTCGGTTGTGTTCTCATGCAACGGGGAAAGGTTGTGGCTTATGCATCAAGACAATTGAAGATTCATGAGAAGAACTACACTACGCACGACTTGGAACTTGGTGCAGTCGTGTTTGCTTTGAAGATATGGAGACATTATCTTTATGGCACCAAGTGTGTAGTCTTTACTGATCATAAAAGTTTGCAACATATTCTAAATCAGAAAGAGCTCAATATGAGACAACGGAGATGGGTTGAACAGTTGAATGATTATGACTGTGAAATTCGCTACCATCCTGGTAAGGCGAATGTAGTAGCAGACGCGCTTAGTCGCAAGAGTCAAGTTCAAATCCATAGTGTCCGAGTGCGCAATAACCTCTGTAATGATATTTTCACAGCCCAACAACACTCATTAGCTCAAGATAACTTGAAAATGAGATGTCTTGCGGGGCTGAAATTTTATTGGAAACTAAGGATGACGGGTTGATGTATTACTTGAATCGGTTATGGATACCGGACAGGGGTGATCTTAGGATGCTGATTTTGGATGAAGCTCATAAGTCTCGTTATTCAATCCATCCGGGCTCTGATAAGATGTATCAAGACCTTAGGGGCTTGTACTGGTGGCCTGGAATGAAGAAGGATATTGCTGAATATGTATCTAAGTGCCTTAACTGTGCTAAAGTCAAGGCAGAACATCAGCGACCTTCGGGATTGTTATTACAACCAGAAATACCGATGTGGAAGTGGGAGAATATCTCCATGGATTTCATTACTAAACTCCCACGGACCGCGAACGGTAAAGATAGTATCTGGGTAATCGTTGATAGATTGACTAAGTCGGCTCATTTCTTACCGATACGCGAAACTTACCCTGTGCGGAAGTTAGCTCGTATCTACATTGATGAGATCATTAGCCGACATGGCATTCCCTTAAGCATAATATCGGACCGTGATGCTCGTTTCACGGCACGATTTTGGGAATCACTTCAGGAAGCATTTGGAACAAGACTGGATCTTAGCACTGCTTATCATCCTCAAACGGATGGTCAAACGGAGCGAACGATTCAGACATTGGAAGATATGTTAAGAGCTTGTGTCATCGATTTTGGTGGCAATTGGGATAGCCATCTACCATTGGTTGAGTTCTCGTATAACAACAGTTATCACGCGAGCATTGGTATGGCACCGTTCGAAGCTCTTTATGGCAGGAAATGTCGGTCACCTATTTGTTGGACCGAAGTCGGCGATTCGCAGATCACTGGTCCTGAGATTATTCAGGAAACGACTGACAAGATCCGCCTGATCCGTGACAATCTGTTAGCTGCTCGCAGTCGACAGAAAAGCTACGCGGATAAACGAAGAAAACCTTTGGAGTTTGAAGTGGGAGATATGGTATTGCTTAAAGTGTCGCCTTGGAAGGGCGTTGTCCGATTTGGGAAAAAGGGAAGCTTGCTCCACGATATGTTGGCCCTTTTAAGATCCTTGAACGGATCGGGAAGGTTGCTTACAAATTGGAACTTCCTCCAGAACTTAGTAATGTGCATCCGACGTTTCACGTGTCCAATCTAAGAAAGTGCTAACTGATCAGGATCTTCAGGTACCACCATCGATGACATCCGCATCGATGATACCATGCACTTTGTTGAAAAACCAGTGGAGATACTGGATCGTGAGATTAAACAGCTCAAACGCAGTAGAATTCAATTGTCAAAGTACGTTGGGAATCGAAGCGGGGTCCAGAATTCACATGGGAACAGGAAGATCAGATGAAGCTTAAGTACCCACATTTATTTACTACGGTCACTCCAAGTTGAATTTCGGGACGAAATTCCTTTAACTAGGGGAGACTGTAACATCACTGTACTTTCAGTTGTCCGTACGTCCGTACATCCGTACGATTGTACTGTTACGACTGGAGATTTATTTATTATGAATGATTATGAAATTATTGATTGACATTACTGATATTATCACTGTTACTGGTATACATGATTATAATTTATTATACGCGTAAACCACGGGAAGTTTAGTTGTAATTCAACTAAACAGACCCGTAGTGTTTATCGCGGTTACTTATCACTGATAATGATGGATTATTGGTCTGAGAATGGATTGAGATGGAATTGGGAGTTTGTTTGAGTCTGGTTACTAAACGTAGTCAAGGACCCATGGTCATGGTTTATCGAAATAGCGGTGGGACGGTGGCTAGGCAGTTGCGACTGACCCTTACATATGCCCTATATATATGCATATTTCGGTTTTCATGGATGTGTCAGTGACTAGGGTTTAGTGGGTTTTTGGTTTGGGAAATGATAATATTAAAGTTAATAATAATGGGAATTTATTACGCGATGGTGAGGTTACGAACTTATCTAAACACGAATATTAATTCAGAAATATTAACTTAATAAATGTATTCGCGTGAGTGACGATTCACACAATATAATTATTAGGAATAATATTCTGAAACGATATTCAATAAATCGTAAATCGAATCGAAACACGATACGAGCGACGAATTCGCAAGGTGACGATCTTTACGAATACGTACGCGAGTGACGCGTTTCGACGAAATAAATTAAATAATATCAAATGATATTAAAATTAATAAATTAAAACTGAAAACGTTTATTAGGAATCACACAACACGTAAGCAAAACCGAGTAAATCAGTATTTTAAAATAATTAATTTTGTAAAAATAAAATGAAATCGTTTTACGAAATGAAATTATTTAAATCATTTTAATTAATGAAATTCAATTATTTATTCATGTTATGTTTAAATATGTTTTCGTTAAAAACCGAGCATAACCGATCATTTATTATATTTTTTTATATTTTATCGCGATAAAAACGAGACCGGTCACGGGGCAATAATACGCGTTATAAGGAAGAAGATCACCATCTTCTTCCTCATTTTTACACACACACTCTCTCACTAAAACCTAAACCCGTCACCACTTTCTCTCTCTACCTTCTCTCTACCATAACTCACTCAAACTCAACCAAATCACCTCATTCTTGCGCCAAATCGAAGATCTCGACATCTCTACACGAAAGTACAAAGGATCGGTCCTATCTCCACCTCAAACTCTCGAAATCTAGTGAGAAGGTACGTTTTTTTTAGGTTTTCTACAACCCGACAAAAACCGAACTTTAACCGGTTCAAAACATCACTTTTTCGACCCATACACCTTCTAAATGAGTTTACTCACCTAAACCCACTCAAAACGACTTATATAACGACTATACCTCGAATCATCTTCTTCTCTCCATGGCTGAAAACCCGTTCGGGCGAATGGCCCATGAGTATGAGCATTCGGCGAATGAGTGGAGAATGAGTGGAGTATGAGCTCATTCGGGAGAATGAGTGGAGTATGAGCTCATTCGGGAGAATGAGTGGAGTATGAGCTCATTCGGAGAATGACTCTCATTCGGGACTCATTCGGGAGAATGACTCATTCGGGTGAAAACTCATTAGCATGAGCCATTCTTATGAAAATCACAAAATGAGTCATTTTCACTACACCAACTCAATTACAACTTAGATTTCAAAAGAACAATCAAATAAGGATCATAACTCTAGATAACAGTTAATCAAACACAGGACTGTGAATACAACATCAGTACGAAAACGGTGAGCGCGCATAATACTAGAACACAGATACTAAGGACTTCAGGTGAGTTCTCATAACCTCCCTTTTCTTTAAACTGTTTTTGGTTTAAAAACCCGAGGTGAAACATGTATACCAAATTAAATATTATTTTTGATAACACAAGGTTAATACCTGTTTATCAATATGATATTCACATTGAAATTATCATTATTTGGGATTATCTCTTATTATTTTATATCCATTAACATTGTTATTACCTAGGTCAATAACAAAGATTACAAGTATTGTCACAATCCCGAGAATCATCGCTCTTAACTTCGGTTAATTGCTTTGACATCGTGTATTGTCACGTGGATGTTTTCCACATCTGTGAAGCATTGCCTTTGACTTTCGGTTATCTGCTTTGGCTTCATGTATTGTCACGTG
>SZYD01002324.1:0-52000 GCA_009363875.1 Mikania micrantha | reverse complement strand
GGCTATTGCGCAGCTAGTTGGATAGCAGGTCCAGCTTGTTCTCATGGCCTTTTCTTTAATCACTTACTTCACTTCCACGCTTCTTGCGGATGCCTACCGTGCACCGGACCCTGTTTACGGGAAACGTAACTACACCTACATGGATGTGGTTCGAGCCAGTCTTGGTACAAAATTTTATAATTTTTTTACTAGTTACCTTTTTGCGGTTTACTTACGAGAAGGGTAATTTGTCTTTTCAACAGGAGGGAAAAAGGTGCAACTTTGTGGCATAGCTCAGTACGTGAATCTTGTCGGTGTTACAATTGGGTATACAATCACTGCTTCTATAAGCATAGTGTAAGTAAATTGAATTTTTGCTAGTACAATTTATTAATTATATCGTATTTAAAGGTAAAATTACATATTTTTTTTTAATTTACAGAGCCGTGAAGCGATCGAATTGTTTTCACGATAACGGGCACGACGCACATTGTAACCATCGAATTATCCATACATGATCGTGTTTGCGTTAATCCAAATGGTTTTAAGCCAATACACCAATTTTCATAAACTATCATGGTTATCAATAGTAGCTGCTGTCATGTCTTTTGCTTACTCACTCATTGGACTCGGTCTCTCTATAGCTGAAGTCGCAGGTAAATTAAATCCCCATTATTAATTTTAGTTTTTTTATAAATTTTAATTTATATAAAAATTTTCTTTATACATATAATTAAAATATTATATAATGTATTAATTAACAGGAGGGGTGCATACGAAGACAACACTAACAGGTACAGAAGTGGGGATAAATTTGTCAGGTTCAGAGAAGGTGTGGCATACGTTTCAAGCGATTGGAGACATTGCTTTTGCTTATGCTTATTCAACTGTTCTCATCGAAATTCAGGTTTATAAATTATTTATTTATTTATTTATTTAATATAAATTATTAGTAGTTTAGCATTTATCTGACTTCAAAACCATAATTATATTTAATCTAATAGGACAACAGAACAAATCAATTAACGGAATTAATTTATAAAAAGAAGGAAAATCTGATGCACATGCAGAGATTATACTCATGAAGTCTATTATGTCAAAGAAAGATAAATTTAAAAACGTTTAAGTTATAAAAAAAATATAAAAAATGTTATATTTTTTATTCGTCTTGTATAGGTCTATACACCTCATATAGGTCTTATGTGTCAATACGAAACATATAAGAGACAAGTTATTATCGAATCAGTGGGTGTTATGAGCTAAAAACTCATCTTTCTATACAAATAAATAAAAGTTTTTTGTGCCACATAGCATGTTTTTAGAGCTTCTCAACCATTATTTCCCTCATCTCTCTCTCTTTTAAATATCTAATATTAAACATACTTTTAATACATTTTTAAAATAAAAAAGATTTTTTAATACATTAAAATATATTAATATTAAAGACATACTTTTTTTTAAAAATTATTATAGATTATAAAATTTTCAAAAACAATTATTTGAAACACAATATTTAAAAAAACAAACTATAAAAAAATTAGTGTTTAATTAAAGATATAATATTATTATTTTAATTCTTAAAATATTAAATCATACGAAATTGTAATTGTATTTTATATTAAAAATCATCTTATTTTTTCTAAACTTTCATTGATAATTATTCGTTATATTTCAATGTGTAATCCGTGTAATCCACGGATACTAAACTAGTATAAATATATGCATGAGGAGTATGTTATTGGTAGGGTAATAAATAAAAAATTTATACAAAACTCATTATAGTCTAGTGGTATCTTGGTAGTGTGAGAAGGCTTAAGAACCAAATGTTCCTGAGTTCGAATCCCACAAGAGGGTTTTCTCAAAGAAATTAAGTTTCCTTCAAAATTGTTGACTTGGTGATTGATATGATTAAATGATATTGCTGGTAACACAATGATACTTGAGTGATTAATCATTAATCCAAAAATTACTGAGTGTAAAAGAACTGTGTGGGTTAATAACCAACACACCATAATTGACAGATGTCGCATTGTTTATATGTCTTCCTCGTATGACGCGTCCATAAGATTCTATCTTTCACAATCAGTCCATCAAGTTAGAAGTATGTCACTTTTATCCATGTGCATACTTCCTTGAATCCTGGAACGTGTCTTCTTTTAAAGAAAAAACATTTCCTTTTAAATCTTAGAATTTAGAAACTCTAGAAAATATTTAGGAATTATAATTTTTTTTAAAATATTTAATACATGCTTTTAATAATTGATTTAAATTTTATGTGTGGCTTATACTTGTATTAAATCCAATATTATAATATTAAAACTCAAAATATTTCTGGTGTTTAAATCGGTCAAAAATTTTAAAATGTTGCATTTTAGGAAAAGAATTGAGATGGGAATTGTAAACAGGTAAGATTCATTAATTTATAGAAATCGATCGAATATTGTTGATTATAGGCCATGAAATGTGGTGTGGAATTTTCGAAGAAGATGGGATGGGTGGGGTAGATGCTTTGAAAAGATTGTTTTTTCAAAGATAAAAAAATAAAAAATAATAATAAAAAAGGCAAAACTATATCCCGTTTTACTACCTTCAATCTTGTGGCAAGTGTCAACCATGTTTTTTTAATAGACTACAATTTTTTTCTGTTAAATTATATTTAATCTTGATTTTTATAAAGATTTAAAAGCACCATATTTTTATATTTTTTTAGTGATCTATTTAATTCAATTTTAATATATGTATTAAACACACAATGCACTTATGCAAAAGACAATGTTAATATTACAAGACTATTAACATCAACCATGTTGCTTAGATGAATTGTATTCATGTAAAAGTTTGGCTCACGTATCTATCTTTAATATCGTTTGTTTATTTTCGGTTTTCTTTGTTAAAAAATATATTTCAGTTTTATGTTAAAATTTAAAAACTTTATTGAAATTTATTTCAAGTTTGACCCAGATTTATGCAAAAATTTCAGTGTGCGTTTTTTGAATTATTTCATGACACTAAACTTTTATGAAAACTTGTAGAAATTTATAATATTTTTTTTTGATAAATGATTGATATTTAAAACTTTGTATTTCTTATTATTTTCTATGTTGTTTGTGTTTAATGTGAACTTAAATACAAAATGAAAGGATTTGATTTGATTTGATTTATATATATAATTGTTGGTTGGTTATGTCACATCTCATGAGGGCAAATTGAAAACGATATTGTTAAACAAAACGCAAAACACAAAACGGAACTTATAAGAAAAGGAATATATGTAACATTATGTATCACTCTCGATCGTCCTAAACTCTAAATCAATCACACTCAACAAAGATCCTTATTATACGGGCTTGGTTATTTACACATCCAATTTTTTTCTTATTTTAACACCTCACTAATATATTCGCCTCATACAGACCTATACGACACGTATAGCCGTCGTTAACACTCGTTAATTCGATGATGATTGGTTCGAATACGTCTCATATAAGACTTATATGCCCCATATATATTTATACGAGGCATATAAGAATCAAATCATTAACACTGAAAAATTGTGACACATAATGATTGACATCCTATACGCCTCGTATAACCTATATGAGACGCATAGAGTGTGGGAAGGGTGTGAAGATGTATGAGAATAACATGACCATATTATATAAACCGGTAGTAGTGTGATAATTTATAATGTTATTTTTTTGATAAACTATTTAATTATGTTTTGGCACACGCTTGATATTTTACTATTTACATACTTTGATTAAAAAAAGAATATAATAATAGCAATAACAATAATAATAATAATAATTATTATTAAAAAAAGACCAAAACCGTAAACATACAAGTCTTTAGATTTTGTACTAATGTAATATTAACAGGTTATTTTGTGTTAATTTTATAAAGATGTGTTATTAACATATATAACATTATTTTTATCCAATAATTAATAAAAATAATAATAATTAGAATCAATTCTAACAATGATAATAGTTATACGAGTACACTACTAATTAATAATAGTTATACAAATACAGGATACATTGAAATCTTATCCACCAGAAAACAAGATGATGAAAGAGCATCACTTATTGGAGTTTCAACAACCACATTGTTTTACATGCTCTGTGGGTGCATCGGTTATGCTGCGTTTGGGAACGATGCACCAGGCAACTTCTTAACCGGTTTTGGTTTCTACGAACCATTTTGGCTCATTGACATTGCAAAACGTGTGCATTGCAATCCACCTTATTGGTGCCTACCAGGTGCATAATTCATCCAACACAATGCAACACTTTTTTGAGATTACATAGAATTTTGTCACTAAAAGCATTGGTGGCCTAGGGGAAGGGCAACCTGACCTACGTCCCGGACCCATTATTTAGAAGGCAGAAATTTTTTTTATAAGTATACATAAATAGAAATTCACTCTCAATTAGAACCAACAAGTTATAAAATTTAAAAAGAATAATTTATAAGCACACTAAGCGATTAAAAAATAATTTCCTATATGAAGTTATTTAATGCCTTTTAAATTAGGGGACATGGTGTTCATTTATTCGGTTAATGGTTGTTTTTGTTTAATTGGTTTTCAATTTTTTCCCTATCCAGAAATCGACCGAATTCAAGAAGTGGTTCGGTTCAGTTACTGTTAAAAACCATAACAAGCCGAATAAACCATTTAAAAACCAAATAAACCAGTCAAATTCGAATTTAATCGAATAATCCGATTAAAAACCAAATAAACTAGTAAAAAACTATATTCAACCTTATATATTATTTACAAAATAGTATATTTAAATCTGAATTCGGTTTAATTGGTTAATCGAACAAACCGAATTCAAAAGAATTTGGAACCGATAAACGAAATTCGGATAGAATTCGTAACCAAACCAAAAACCGAATTCAGAATCAAGTTCGGCTTTTTTCAGTTATGAATATAGTTTGCTTTTCGGCATTTAACAATTTTTCAGTTTTATTGAAAACCCTACTTTAATTTTCAATTGCTAAAGGCATTTTCTTTGCTCGTTCTGGACACCTTAATTCATTCTCATGGCTGTTCCTGACTAAAAGATATGGAAAACTGCAGGTCTTTTGCCAGCCTATATTCGGGTTTGTTGAGATGAAATGCGCACAGCGATGGCCCGAAAGCAAGTTTATAACATCCGAACGTGCTGTTAACGTGCCATGTTGCGGGGCATACCCGGTTAACATGTTTAGGTTGGTGTGGAGAACCGCATACGTGACAATAACCGCTTTGATAGCAATGATTTTCCCCTTCTTCAATAGCTTTTTGGGGTTGATAGGGGCCGGTTCGTTTTACCCTTTGACGGTTTACTTCCCGATAGAGATGTACATCGCGAGGGTTAAGATACCCAAGTTTTCGTTCACTTGGGTTTGGCTAAAGATCCTCAGTTATACTTGTTTGATCATTTCGTTGGTCGCGGCTGTTGGATCCGTGCAAGGATTATTGACGGATCTCAAAAAATATCAACCGTTCAAGACGGAATAAAAGAGATAACACTTATATAATGGTTACTTATATGTTTGTTATAGTGATTGTAACAACTTCTTTGATACATTTCTAGTAATTTTGAATGTGGTTTAGCCTTATTTTACCTTCGTCGTCATGATTATTCAAAATTTGAAACAACTAAATCACAGCCTTTCCTTTATATTCTAACCATTACCCGAAGAAATATAAATATTGGAACTTAAAAAAATAACTTGGGATGAGTCCATGGAATTCTAATTAAACAAGCCTAAAACATATTTAAAACTTCTAAAAAATTTTTTTTTTTTTTTACGTTATGTGACTAGCTACCTATTGGTTTTACATTACGAGATACTCATATGTGTTTGATCACAAAATTCGATATGTGATGCATGTTGTGCGAAGTGCGATGCATGCGTATCGCTTGTTCAGTGTGATCTTTATTCGAAAAATAATATTTATTTATAGATATTGTTTTAACTTATTAACATATAAACACTAAAAAGTAGGAACTTCAAATAATATATGTATAAAAACTTTAGGTACCACTTATCAAGCTTTGTGTAAAACGAAATATAGTGCTCTTTTCTCTATATGTTTCTATTGTAATGGGTTCGAAATGACTTTTATGTAGAATAAAAGTTTTAGGTTACAAATGTAAAATTTTGAAAGTGCGGGTTGGGTTTGTAAGGTAAATAAATCTTAAATTTAATTCCCCACTATAAAAGAAAATGATAAACCGTTCATTGAAGCAAAAACATTCTTTGTGTCGGCCAAAAATAAAGAAAGAAAAGAGAAAGACATCTGCTTGTGTTTCTCTAGAGAGTCAAAAAAATCGTCACAAAATAAGATTTCTTCAAGTTTCCTTCAATTTGTATGTGGATTGAGGGCCTCATTTTACATCTAATGAGCTAACAAAGTTCCAAACTTTATTTTTTATGTTTAGGTTCATTAGAAAAGCACTACTATCAGGGTTTTGAGCTTTTCACATGTAAATTTCTAAATCCTCTCTTTTACTACTTTTGAACAACGGTTTTAGGGATTGATATGTAACATCACTGTATTTCAGGCAAGTACATTACATAATTGTTTGTACTACTAAGATCTGATATGATAATTGATAATTACTATAGATTACTAGATATTATCATTATTGGTATACATTATTGAAAACACATGATTATAGCATAAACCATGGGAAGTTTAGTTGAAAAACAACTAGACAGAACCAGAGAGTTTATTGCAGATGATATGAATTGTGGTTTGGAATAGTTGTAGTTTAGGATTCTATAATCAAAGATAGGCAATGATATAATGATGGTCTATCGAAGAGGTGGTGGGATGGCGGCTGAGGCAGTTGCGACTGACCTCTACGTATGCCCTATACATAAACCATCTTCGATTTATCATGATTATATCAGTGTTGAGGCTTTGGTAAGGAGGATCCGAGGTTTTGGTTTGGAATGGTAAAAGTTATGAGTTGGTTATTGTTTGGTTATTAAACATAGTCAAGAACACATGGTCATGGTTTATCGAAATAGCGGTGGGACAGTGGCTGGATAGGTTGCGACCTACTCCTACATATGCCATATACATAAGCATATTTCGGTCTATCTTGGATGTGTCAGTGATATGGTTTAGTGGGATTTAGATTGGGAAATAATTATGCGATGGTGAGGTTACGAATATAATTTAAATGCGAATATTAATTCAGAAATATTAACTTAGTAATATATTCGCGTGAGTGACGATTCGCACGAATATAATTATTAGGAATAATATTCTGAAACGATATTCCATAAATCGTAAATCGAATCGAAATACGATACGAGCGTTGGATTCGAAAAGGTAACGATCTTTACGAATACGTACGTGAGTAACGCGTTTCGACGAGATAACGAAATAATAATGAACGACATTAAAGTAAGAAAAGGATTTTAAAAACGTTTATTATGAATTACAACCTAAGATGGATTAGAACAATTCAATTTATTAAATAAGCTATTTAACGAGATTAAACGAAATTATTTTACGAAATAATATAATTAAAAGCATTTTATTTAAAAACGTCATTTATTATTTCAAACGTTTTATATTTTAAATATATCTTACGAGAAGAACCGAGTGTTTTGTAATATTTTATGCAAAATAAACGAGACCGAGCACGTGGGAAAAGAACGTGATATAAGAAAGAAGAGCTAACTCTTCTTCCTCATTTTTCACATACTCCTCTCTCTAGAACCAATTCTCGTCACCCATCTCTCTCTAACTTCTCTCTAAGAGAACTCTCTCATTTCTAAACGGATTTACAAGATCTTGGTGCCTAAACGACCACGTGATAGAGGAGAACAAGAAACCACGAAGAAATCCTACATTTGGTCGACATTTCGAGGTAAATCTGGAGCTTTACTTTTCGGTTTTTGCTAAAGAACTCATGCGTCCATGGCTACCAACTTTTAAAACGATCTTAGGGTTTTATACTTGTTAATCGGGTTAGTCTTCATCTGTGGGAGCCATAGACGAACCTGTAATCACTTAGGGCTGAAGATGATGTTGGTGAGCAGCCATGGCCACAGGTTCGCGAAGGGCCGAACCTGCATGAGCTGGGTACAAGGGGAGCCGAACCCTAACTTTGGCCTGATCTCTATCCAGCGAACCCACGAAGCCACGAACCTAGAGTGTGGAGAACCGCATACGTGACAATAACCGCTTTGATAGCAATGATTTTCCCCTTCTTCAATAGCTTTTTGGGGTTGATAGGGGCCGGTTCGTTTTACCCTTTGACGGTTTACTTCCCGATAGAGATGTACATCGCGAGGGTTAAGATACCCAAGTTTTCGTTCACTTGGGTTTGGCTAAAGATCCTCAGTTATACTTGTTTGATCATTTCGTTGGTCGCGGCCGTTGGATCCATGCAAGGATTATTGACGGATCTCAAAAAATATCAACCGTTCAAGACGGAATAAAATAGATAACAGTTATATAATGGTTACTTATATGTTTGTTATAGTGATTGTAACAACTTCTTTGATACATTTCTAGTAATTTTGAATGTGGTTTAGCCTTATTTTACCTTCGTCGTCATGATTATTCAAAATTTGAAACAACTAAATCACAGCCTTTCCTTTATATTCTAACCATTACCCGAAGAAATATTAATATTGGAAGTTAATAAATAAATTGGGATGAGTCCATGGATTTCTAAACAAACCTAAAACATATTTAAAACTTCTAAAAATGTTTTTTTTATGATATTTATGATATGTGACTAGCTAGCTAGTTTCCTTGGTTTTAAATTACGAGATACTCAGTATATTCTCACTTTTCAATAGGGTCTGGGAATGAATGATTGACATAAACCTTACCTCTATCACAGTTGAGATAAAAATACTGCTCCGAAAAAGTCCCTGGCTCAAAGTTATCAATTGAAGTTAATCATCCAACGCTTTTAACATAATTTTCACAAAATAAGTAAAATAACGTTAAAATTAGTGCAATTTTACTTTTATCCCTTGAGGGTCCACACATATTTACATTACATGTGTACACCGCAAATGAGGCGACTAAGTTATTAACATATAAACTCTAAAAAGTTGGAAATTGAAAATATATAGGGGACGGTTAACGTACAAATAAAATTAACGTGATAAACGTAGTAAGCAATAGGAACGCGACATGTGTCATCTTGGTAAGGGGCATTATTGTCAATATAAAATTACAGACCATTCTTTATAAAATTACAGACTGATATTCACAGAACAATAATTACGGACCGAATTATATAAAAATCACAGACCGTATTTTAACACACATAATGAAGGACAAAATGTATAATCACAGACCAATAATCACGGACCATGTTGTATGAAAATCACAGACCGTCATTTAACATGCATGATCAAAGGACCAAATACATAATTACGTACCAATAATCACGTACCAAGCATTAAAATCACGGACCAAGCATTAAAATCACGGACCATGTAAATTTTTAAAAAAAAAACTATAATAATACTATACTCAAATTAAAGATAATGAAATTTTCAATTTATGGTGTAATTTTTTTTAAAAATAATTAAACGTTTAAAACTTATTCGATTTTTAAAAGTTGGCGGAACTTGATTTACTAACAAAAAAAGTCAACAAATGTAGGCAATTCCTTTTTTGCTATTTTTACTTTAATTCACAAAAGTTTTAATCAAAAAGTGGGGACCACTAGATCTTAACCATTGATTTATTTGATCAAGGTCCAAATTCCTTTTTATCCTTCTCACGTTAAGCTTCATATGTATTGGATCCTATATATATATATAGGGAAAAGATAAAATGAAAACCACAACTCAATGAGAAAACCGCGAAAACCATGCAAAAATCATGTAAAAACAACGTTTTTTTTTTACAGGTTTATAACACTATTGGACACATTTTTATAAAAAAAAATCAAAAAGCGCCGACCAAATATTTTTAAAAAAAATATTTTATAAACCCACGTAAAACCTACGTAACAAAACGTAAAAAAAAAATTTACGTTTTGTTACGTAGGTTTTACGTGGGTTTGTAAAATATATTTTTTTAAAAATATTTGGTCGGCGCTTTTTTTATTTTTTATTATAAAAATGTGTCCAATAGTGTTACAAACATGTAAAAAAATTTCAAAAAAAAAAAAGTTCTTTTTACGTGATTTTTGCATGGTTTTCGCGGTTTCTCATTGAGATGTGGTTTTCATTTTAACCATACCCTATATATATATATAAACTTTCGGTACCACCTATCAAGCTTTGTGTATAACGAAAATAAAGGGGTCTCTGTTCTCTATTTACTTCTATTGGGGTTCGAAATGAATTTTATGTAGAATAAAAGTTTTAGGTTACAAATGTACAATTTTGAAAGTGCGGGTTGGGTTTGTAAGGTAAATAAATCTTAAATTTAATTCCCCACTATAAAAGAAAATGATAAACCGTTTATCCAGGCAAAAACATTCTTTGTGTCAGCTAAAAAGAAAGAAAAGAGAAAGACATCTGCTTGTGTTTTTCTAGAGTCAAAAAAAATCGTCACAAAATAAGATTTCTTCAAGTTTCCTTCAATTTGTATGTGGATTGAGGGCCTCATTTTACATCTAATTTAATGAGCTAACAAAGTTCCAAACTTTTTTCTTTATGTTTAGGTTCATTAGAAAACCACTACTATTAGGGTTTTTGAGCTTTTCACATGTGAATTTCTAAAATCTTCTCTTTTACTACTTTTGAACAATGATTTTAGAAATTGATGTGCATACCAATTTTTTATAAAAATTATAATCTGAATATTTAGAAAAATTCTAAATCTTGAAAAGTAGGGTTTATAATGATATGTTTGTCACGTTTGCATGTTAAAAGTTATGTATGGTAATTTTAAAATGAAAGGAACATCTTGTAATCAGATATGATAATGTAAACAAAAAGATATAATGATAGTTAGTGATCGATATAGAATGCAACCTAGTTTAGAGAAACTTTCCAATAGTCATTCGAACCTGATGGTTCTCGTGCATACTTGATTAGACTTAGACCATCCAAATTAAAGTACTTCATTCGAACTAGATTGTTCTCATCTGAACTTGGAATTGCTTAATTATGTGTAAGATGTTTCCTACAAACTTTCTATTCCAAACTTATGGTTCATCCAACCTTGAGTTGGTGATCTGAACTTGGAATGCCTTAATTATGTGTAAGATGTTTTATCAGTACTGAAATTGTTTATCGAAACGTGGAATGCCTTAGTTATATATAAGATGTTTCATATGAATTTGTTCGTCCAAATTTATAGTTCATCTGAACTAAAATTGCTAATCCGAACTTAGATTGACTTAGTTATGTATAATATGTTTCATCATGATTTGTTCATCATAAATTATGATTCATTCGAACTTCAGTCGGTGATCCGAACTTGGAATACTATAGTTATGTGTAATATGTCGCATCCGAACTTATAGTCCATCTAAACTTATATTAATTAGTAATCCAAACTTGGAATTGCCTTGGTTCATTGTAAAGTTGTTCATCTGAACTTGTTTGTTCATCCAAACTTGAAAGTTGCTCATTTGAGCTTGTCTGTTCCTCTAACTTGACAGTATTTCATTCGAGCAATTAACTAGTTACCAAAAACTTTATAAACTTTATCATCTAAAGTTTATGGAAATTAATGTAAAAAAAATAGTAAAATAGGATTAAATGTGATAATAGACAAGATACAAATGAATGTGATATGTTTATTGTTTCATGTGAAGTTAAATCTTTCAAGCAAATACTTTTGAGCAAATGTAGGGTCTTTCAAGCTTGGTCTTGCAAACATAGGTGCAGAATTATAGGTATGGCCTAATGTGTGAGGTCTTTCAAGCATAGCCTTACGAGCAAATGTAAAGTCTTTCAAACGTAGCTTTGTGAGCATATATAATGAAAGGTATCTAGGTTGGTGAAGTCTTTCACTCGTAGTCTTGCAAGCAAATATGATAGTGAACTTAAAGTAGTATATGAAAAGTTACTACATTAAAGTAAGATGTAAAGGTGACTGCAAACTTTAAGAAATGTATAGAGGAATGATTAGTAACCTTAAATAATATAAAACTTTAAAAGGAAATGCTCAGATCGTGGTGAAGATGAAGTCTAGTTAGACGTCATTCACAAAGATTATCCTGGCTTGAATAACTTTCTTTAAAGCATTGGAATTTGATACGGTTATAACTACATGACTGATTATGTTTATACTTTAATTTTTCACTACTTGAAACGTTTTAAATGTTTATGTTTAAAAAGTATGTTATGTGTAAATCTTACGAGTAATGATCAGAGTAATTATAAAAGATGCACAACTCTAAATGTACAAGAAGTTTATGCATAAGATATTAAAATGAATAAACGAGAAAATTTTTATTTAAAGAAAAATACTATAAATATTATATTCTTTTTCAATTTTTCATCCAGTATAAAAGAAAAGACATGCAACTAAATATTAGAGTTTTGAACTTTTTACTTAGGCTCCTATGCCCCTTTTTTATTTTATTTTATTTATTTTTTTTTCATCTACTCCACAACATCCTCTTTCATCACAAGTGATTTCTAACCATCTCCTTTATCTTTTTTGTTTTTTGGTTTTACACAGTGTGCATTAGTTCGCATCATGCAAGGGATGCATGTTGCAAATATTGGTTCGATGATTTCACCGCATCACACACGTTGCATATAATCTTGTGCAAACTGCACACATTTTAAAACCAAGATTTTATTGCACCCTCGCTTCTTAAGCATTTGGCATCTAGGTATAAGGCTCACTCTTTGCGTATTGGGTGTCTCTTGCGCATTTAACTACTATGATGAAAATGGATTATGGTAACAAAGTAAATCCACATTGAGAAAGGAAATGACAACAATATATCTCTTTGTGTGTGACAAAAGTTACATAATGTGGTTATTTTTCGTGGCAGGTAAACTGAAACTAAAAAGTCACTTTGTATAATTGTGTTTTATGGGTGCTATGTTGGATTTGAATCAGATTTCGGATCAGCCTACATTGATTGACTGCCTCCATTATATTGTTGCTAGCAAATACCACTATTTATGGTGTTGGCTCTTCCAAATCATTCCCGTAAGAGATCCTGACCATTTTTTTTCTGATCCTTCAATAAAAAGATTCATTCTCTTTATAAAAAAAATAGGAAATAAAACCAATAAAGATTTCGTTTTCTATTCTGGAGTTTAATACCCCATTTAAGAATTGTTTTGGATCCAATCCATAGAAATTAATAGAAAGGCAAATCTCTTATTATACGCGAGATCCAGCTCGGTTATTGATAGAGTGAATAAATCCGTCATTTCTTGAAATCTCTCTTCTGATTCGAAATCATGGTGTAATGTGTATCATTCCCTGTTCCTGTTATGGAATAGATGAAATAAATGAAAAAATGGATTTTTGTTCAACAATGAAATGGCATATATAGGATACGATACACAATAATAGCTGTGAATAAAGACTATTGTGTATCACAAAGAATGACGCAGACAAGAATAAAGAAAAAGTGATGTATTAATGCAGGAAGATTGTAGTGCATTTTAGGTTGAACAATAATGAAAGTTAGCAAGCAATATAATGCGGCCTAAACTTTATATAAATTTCCTCCATTTCATGAAGGAAAACAATTATGAGTAGAGATGGGCAAAAAAACCGGGTTTGGAACCGAAGGCTCAACCCGGAACCGGTTCGTACAAAAACCGGTTCCAACCCTATTGAAACCGCCAGTTCCAAACCGGTTTCAGATCTAAAATTTACAACAGGTTCCAAACCGGTTCCTACCCTGTCCACCCAAAACCGGTTCCAAACCAGTTCCAACCGTTGGAGCCAAAAAATCAAGATCTAGCCGTTTTTCTAGCCGTTTGGACCCAACTCTAGCCGTTTTTTTGATGTTTTTTGATCCAAAACTTAGTACAAATTGTTGTGGCTTGGTATAGTTTGATTCCACACTTGAAAACGAACATTCTAAGCCAAAAACGCTCTCGTTTCGTATACCTGACTGCTTTACTCTCTTTGTTTCGCGATACATTTTTATTACACTCATATTTTATACAATTATAATCTTATTAACACAATGGCTCAGTCTACGTCTTCTGTCGGTCAAGGTTCTAACATTGAAGTTACCGTTGTTCGTGTTTTTACGCATAGTAGGAACATGAAAATATGGTGTAACTGGGATTTAGTTGAGATGAGTGATGGGTCTCAAAAGGCTCGTTGCAAGCATTGTGGTATGCTTCTTGCAAAATAATCAAACTCGAGTTTTAAGAAACATATTAGCAAACCATTTTGCAAGGCGTTGAAGAATAATCCGAAAAGTCAACAAACACAAATTGGTAGTGCTGGTGGAATTTTTCACTACGACGTAGATAAGGTTCAGGATAAAATGACGAAGTTCGTAATTCAAGAGGCGTTGCCGTTTGGACATTTCGACAACCCTCGCTTAACAAACATGAGGGATACACTTCAACCTCGTTATAATCATGTGAGTCGAAGGATGCTAAGGCGTCATTGTTTAAAAATGTGGAACAACGCAAAAACAGATTTGATCTTATTTTTTAAAAAACTAAACACTCGTATAAACTTAACTACAGACGTTTGGTCTGCACCACATGGTTTACCAGAATCGTACATTTGCGTCACCGCCCATTGGGTAGATCCCAGTTCGTGGCAAATGATTAAACGTACGATTGCTTTTGAACTTTTCCCGTATCCACATGCGGCTGAATATTTGTTTAAACTATTAGATTTCGTAATATCACAATTTAATTTGGAAAAGAAACTAATTTCAATAGCATTTGATAATGCTTCAAGCAACACTGTTACAGTGGAAAAATTAAAAATAAAATACACACCATTTTGCAACGGTATATTTTTCCACAAGCGATGTGTAGCATATATTATTAACTTAGCGGTGCAAGACGGTCTTTCTTCACCAAATCTTGAGCGTTTCAAACCTGGTTTTAGAAATATGATACATGAAGATTTTAAAAAAAAGTAGAAGAACATTTACCGAATACAAAAAATTTTGTAAAGATACGGACAGACCTTGTTATGGTCCTAATTGGGATGTACCTACTCAGTGGAACTCAACTTTTAAAATGTTTGAAAGTGCTTTAAAACAAAAAGTAACTTTACAAACTTTTCATACGAGTCTTTATGAAGGTGGTTTCGCCGAACAATTTTCGCAATTGTGTTGGGAGAATATTCAAGATTTAACTGATTTTCTTGAAGCTTTTAAAACCGCCACTACAAAATTATCAACGGTTTATTATCCTACTAGTCCATTGGGGTTATCATAATTGTATTTGATGACGTCAAATTTAAAAAAATTTTGAAATGAAAAACCAAATGTTTGAAGAAATGGTAAAACCAATGAAAGTCCAATTAAAGAAATATTTTAAAGATTTACCACCCGTGTTTACTTGTGCCGCTGCTTTAAACCCAATTTTGAATGTTACGGGGGTTGAATGTTTGATAGACGAAATAAATGATAGTTTGGATATCCATGAAGAAGATCCAGATTTTTCAAATGATGCAAAAAAAAAGTTTTCAACACAATTTACAAAGTATTTAAGAATTTTATATAATTAAATATGGTCCTAACATAAACATACGTACAAGCACGAGCGCATTAAGCTCGAGTAGTAGTAATCCTCGTGATCCGCTTCTTAGTTTATTTAATATCGTTCGTAATGAAACGGCAAAACGACAAAGGGGTAACACCCCTTAAAGTGAGCTCGAAAGGTATGGTGGAACAGATTTTGTGTCAACTTTTCAATTCGAGGATTATCACAATTTAGACCTTTTGTCATGGTGGAAAGGAAAGGAATCCGATTATCCAATTCTAGCCACTATGGCATGTGATTTACTAACCGTCTAAGCTTCTATGGTAACTTCGGAATCTGCGTTTTCTCTTAGTGGCAGTGTATTATCTTTACGAAGAACAATACTTACTCCGGAATCAGTACAGATGTGTATTTGCTTAAAGGATCGCTTGGACGCAATCGATCGAATTCAAAACATAACAAACCTCGAAGATGAAATCGAACTTGAAACAAGGGTACACGAAGAGAAGGTGGATGAAGGATTATCTCCCGACATATCTGATGAAGAACTTGCACAAAAAGCTCGTACTCGTAAACGTATGCAAACGCAATAAAATGCATGTTCTTAAGTTATTATATTTATGTTCTTAAGGATTATCTCCCGACATAGAAATAAATGTATTTACGTTATTTTTATTTTTATGTTATGTATGTAAGTTATTGTAAAATTATTAGAAATAATAATGAATTTTTTAATATTATTATTATTTTTTATTTATGTTCTTAAGTTTTTTTTATTATTTATGTATGTGTTTTTTTTTAAATAATTAAAATAGAAATAAATGTATTTATGTTATTTTTATTTTTATGTTATGTATGTAATTTATTGTAAAATTATTAGAAATAATAATTAATTTTTTTAATATTATTTTTTTATTTATGTTCTTAATTATTTTTTATTATTTATGTGTGTGTTGTTTTAAATAATTAAAATAGAAATAAATGTATTTAAGTTATTTTTATTTTTATGTTATGTATGTAATTTATTGTAAAATTATTAGAAATAATAATGAATTTTTTTAGTATTATTTTTTTATTTATGTTCTTAAGTATTATTTTTATTTATGTATGCATATTTTTTTTTAAAAAAATTTAATCAGGAAACAGTTGGAACCGGTAGGCGTAGCCGGTTCCGAACTCGACCGGACCCCACCCGGTTCTACCAGTTTAGTTCTTCCTATTTGACCCGAAACCGATCGATCTAGCCATAAAATTCAAATGTAAGAACCGGTTCCAAACCGGTTCCGGTTCCACTAAAAACCGGTTCCACTGAACCCACCCACTACTTGAAACCGGTTCCGGTTCCATTTTGAACCCGGCTTGCCCATCTCTAGTTATGAGCACGGAAATGCAACCCAATCACAAACAGTTAAAAAGAAAATCTTGAATAATCTTTCATTGGCCAAAGTTTCTTGACCCGAATGAACTTGTAAAGACGCAAAACAGTTATTCTAAAACAATAAAAGACACTAAGGTGTTTGTTTTTTTTAAAACGTCCACACAGCCTCTTTTGTATGCGCCGCGCAGACCACGCGCAGATAATGGTATCTGCAGACTGTTTGTTTTTTCGAAGATGTTTTATTAAAAAAACGTCTGGGCGTGCTTTTCTTGGTGCAGATGTGGCCCAATCACTTCTAGTATCTTTAAAGGTCTACAGAGGCCACCCACCACCACCGCCGGCAACCACCACTACCACCATCGGCCACCACCGTCCGTACACCAACACACCAATTTATTTTAAAAATCAACAGACGTTACAAAACAAACACTTTTCTTTTTGCATATTACAGACATTTGGTCGCACCTCTTCTTATACAGATTTTTGCAGATATGGTCCGCAGACTGCAGACATTTTAGCTCTTAAAAAACAAACAGCACCTAAATTTTAGTGTGAAAAACCATGCAAAACAAGAGTAAAAATCATGGTACTACTAGTACCACTTTAAATACATTATCACAATTAATAGAGTTATACAAAGTCTTCTCTAGATATAATCAAAGCATACACTAATCGTATATCATCATATACTTGTAATCAATTACATGAAGTATATGAAATAAAACAAAGAGGAGTAATGAAATAAAACAAAGAGGAGTAAGAGGTGTCACCGAAAAACAAAAACAAAAACTGAAGTATATAATCAAAGCATACACTATTCCATCTTCATGATTGCATAAGATCAAAAATGTTTTTGATCATTCGTAACAAAAACTGATATTTTGTTTTCTACTTCTATTTCGACAGAAAACATCAAAAGCACACCACCCAAAATAACATTACAAAAAATAAAAATTAACTAAATTTAACTAAATGGGCTAAACCCCACCACTAGTTAGCCTATTTTTAGATTTAACTAAATGGGCTAACCCAAAAAAATATTGTGGGCTTTTATGAACCTCTATAACAGGGCCAAAAAAAACCCGACGAATCTCCCCATTTTTATTATGGGGAAGAGTTTAGAGTGATCAAGTAACAAATGTTTAATTAACTTTTTCCTTACTAATGCTTTAGTCAAGATATCGGAACGATTATCATCTGTGTAAACTTTATCAAGTTCAAATAATTTGTATTCAACCAACGGCCTGTAGCCTAATGTTTACCTTGACTTTCTTATAATAGGTTTTGGGTTCAAATACGGGTCGAGACATACATTTGATAAGGCACGGTCACAGGTTTATCCAGCTTTGAGTTCCGCCTAGGGTGAACTCGGGCATACACCTAAGTGCATCAAATCTAGGGAGACGATTAAATCTCGCCTTAAGTGTCGTCGTACCAAGTTGATAAAAAAAACTTGTATTCAAGACCATCTCTAATTTGTGATATCTTACATCTTAAGGTTATCTTTTATAATGTCATCGCCACTGTGATCAAATAATCATATCGGCAAAGCAATACAATTAGATCTTTTTTTTTTGTCGTTGAATCTTAATTGGGTAGTTTATGAAATGTGACCTTTTTGTCTTTTTTATATTTTTACTTTTATTTCTAAAACATTCATGTTTTACACTTTTAAGGTTTTATGGTGTAGTGATGATTTATATCTGATTGTTAATACGGGTTCACCACCGCAATGCGTGGGTAAACCCCTAACTAGAAACAAAACCATATGATTGTTTACAATTCCCACATATAAAGACAACAATAAAAATATATTTATGCTTTTTTTTCTTTTTCTTTTTATTTTTAATTTTAAATCTAACTAAATGGGCTAAACCAAAATATAAATATTATGGGCTTTTATGAACCTCCATTATCATAGAACCAAAAAAAAGCCCCATCAAGAACTAAAGGTCTGTGACACATTGGCTCACAATTAACAGTAAATTACAATTTAAAAATGAAAACTGCTTACCTTCGATTAGTTTCTCTTACGATTCAGTTAAAGTTACTTATTCTTCACGTTTCTGTTTAACATAATTACCCAAAATAATAAATATTATAGCATTAATAATAATTTTAAATAAAGAAGCAAAACAAATAGAAATACTTACGTGTGTATCTATGTGTGCACGTGCATGCGTGTATATAGGGAAGTGTTTAATTGAAATTTATTAATAGTATTATTATATAGATTAAAAAGCAATTTTCTTTTGTGTCTACCAATTACTATTCATTTTGGTGTGACTTTTAATGCCTAGGGTACAACTTCACAATGCATGCTTACATACTTTTCTTCCTTTGTTTTTTCATTCTCTTTTCAAGTACCATCCTCTTTGGTAAGATTTGTTAAAATGAGTATTAATGTAGCTGTTAATCTTTCTTATTTGGGTTTGTATGAAGTGTGCTATTGCTTATTTTATCTAAATCTTTTTTGTGTCATGTAGTTGTATTACAATCTATTTGTTTAACCTCCCAAGGTTAGTCTCTAAATATGTTATGTCGTATGTAACGGATCCGGCGCAACGCACGGATCCTACATCCTAGTTAGTTTTATTAAACAACAATTTTTTTCCACATTTTTTTCCACTATAAGACTTAAACCCTGAATCTATTTTACAAGGAACACTTGTATATCACTTTGATAGCAAAGTTACATGTTTAAAAGGCATAAAAATAACTTTTTTATAGTTTAAAAATAAATTACATTTATATCATTTAAATTATTTAGTTATATATAGTTATTTTTAATTTTTATAACTTATTCGCATGCATGTAAACGAACCGAACGAATACGAACATGCATGTGTTCGTGTTCGTTCATCTAAGTTTAACTGAACACGAACATGAACACGAATATTTTAACCAACATGAATTTTTGGTTCATGTTTGTTTGTTAAGAAAATGAATATGTTCATGTTCGGTTTGTTAGAAAATTAAGCAAACTGGTCATGAACATAAATGAACACAAACGAGCCTAAATAAACGAACATACATAACTGACAGACATAAACGAACACAGATGAACAAGCATAAATAAACACGGTTAAACAAGCATATATGAATACATCCGACACTCTTGAAAGTTAATTCCTCAACCATGCATATGGGATATGGCCTGAAAAGAACGTTTATATTTTATATAATTATTTACAAAATTATTAAAGATAGTTAAACGAACATTAACAAACAAAAAAATAAATGAACATAACTGAATAGTTAACAAACATAAATAAATGAACACTAGGCATGTTCATATTCGTTCGTTTAATTAAACGAACACAATTTTTATGGTCATGTTCGTTCATTCATTAAATAAACGAATTTCTTGCCAAACAGTTCACAAACTGTTCTGTTCATTTACAGGTCTTCTTATTGGTTCTCTCTTTAATAGATCCATACATACATATATGTATGTATGTGTGTATGTGTGTATGTGTGTATACTATGTTAAAATCTCATGCGTTATATGTTTTTAAGTTAATTAATTGTGGAACAACCGGCTTTGACGGTTAGGTGTGTGTTGTAATAAAACTGAAACTAATGTTTTTATGATTTTAAATTATGTGGTGATAATAATAATATAATAAACCTTGGAGCGTTAAAATTTACTTGTAATTAAATTAGCTAGGTTGGTTAGGTTAGTTAATTAAGTTAAAACGTTCAACGGTAAAAATTGCTAGTTGCGCAAACTTTTCTTTTTTGAACGGCCAACTAATCAACTGCCGGGTACTCCGTACGCGGCCCACAATAACTAAAGGATGCCCAAACTGGCTATTAGTTGAGACAGACGGAGCCCCTAGCCCAGCCACAAATTCCCGGGAAAAACCCGACCCAAGCATCCGCCCAAAGGCACGACGATGAAAGGCCGGTAAAACCGGGTGGGATCAAGAATCGAACCCATGACCTGGGTCTTCTATCACTTCCCCATACCTCCATCTTACCACTAGAACAAGACATCATTGGTGCGCAAACTTGATTCAAAGAAATAAGACTCTTGAATTGAGTCTAAGACTTTAGAATCTATTGTTAACCATTAGGAATGGAGGAAGAAGAAGGAGAACGTAAATCTAGTTTGAATCCAAAGATGTTACCATCTGGGAGTCGAGATTGAAAGAGCTTTTCTATATGGTGTCACCATGGTTGTAGAAGTTGCTATGCGCTAGTCGGGCGGCGAGGTACCGCCTAGGGATTAACCGGGATTAATCGGTACTAGGTGGATTGGAATTTTTATATGTAATTTTACAAATATATATTATATACACACATCAATATCAATAATTTAATATATAATACTTCAAATAATTTAAAAAATAAACTTAAATATAAAAAATCAAGTACTTCAAAGTTCAAACTTAAACACCGAGTTCAGAGTTTAGAGATGGATTTCGATGTTAAGTGGCTGGATTCGATGTTTTATAGACATGTTAAGGATTTTTAGTTGATAAATGTCTAAATAATCATGAAATTGTTCCCTTATTACTAGAAAAAAGTCAAAAAAAAAAAAAAAATCTGACTAGGCGCTCCTAGACCCCGCCTAGGCACTGCCTAGGCCGATTTTTACAACAGTGGGTGTCACACCCCCACCTCTCGTCACATGTTGATGATCTCATTGAGAAAGTTGCGGAAGCATAGTGGTGATGTCTCAGAGATGAGGTGTGACTTACTTGATCATGTATCACAACACACAGATTAACTTAAAGTAAATACATTACAAGGTTTCGTAATCACAATCAAACTTACAGTTTACAAACTGAGTTTATTACACAATCTATCTTATTTAATTACAAGTGTTTCAAAAGTGCAGCCTGACCGATAGTCGCTGTCTCCTTGCAAAAGTTTTAAGTTTGGAAAGATCAGCACTAAGCTGGTGAGTTCATAATGTTCAAGTTAAACAATATAATATGATATGCCAGTTCTCAAAATAAACAGTTCAAGATAACCATGGGATCCATATCTAGTTCCTTTCGTACTACTCCGTTCTGTTCTACAAGATACTACCCATCGGTAATATCTTAATACCTCATTATCTTAATGTCTATCACAACATTAAGAAGTTCTAAAATCAGGTAACAAACATTCACAGCAAGGGGAGTTGCAAACTCCTTGCAAATGGGTTGTTAGTCGACAGTACTATCATTGTTTCATGTTTGGCCCCACATGGGTTCAGTAAATACAGTTCAAGGAATGAGGACTTTTAAGATCTGTGATAGAGTTCTGTTCTACAGGCAAAATCCCATTAAATCCACAAGTTCACAACAACTTCACATTAAATCACGCAGATATACCCGATGTTTGAAAAACATTACAAAGAAAATGGGTGATACGAAACTCACCTGAAGTCTCACTGATAGCATAATATCGCATAAACTGGTAATAATAGGGTGATTCTGCATTAGTTTATGTCTAATGAGTTATTTATGTTTTAACTTACTGATTATTTCTTTCTGAACGTTCAATGTCATAGACATTGCATTGAAAGTCATCAAACCGATGTTAGGTTTTTAATTAGTTATTTTAATGTCATATCATACAATGTATGACAATGTAGGAACTTATACTGAATCAGGTTCCTAATAGAAGGTTGATGACACGTTGGATTAATCAGGATAATCCCAGACTAACCAACTAGGTACTGTTGTTGATTATAGTGCTAAAAGAGTTTCTAGATTGATTTATGGCTTAGAAACGATCAATCCTTGTTATTGATTACCCAAATATCATGAAATATCATAATGTGACATTGAAATAGGTTTAATAACCATGTTCAACGTACTAATCTGACTGTTATCATAAACATCATATACTTATTCCAATGATTATCTTAATGATTGTGATTAGTTTGAAACACTTGGATTTAACATTGCATTGCAAGGATTGATCAAACTAATCACCTACATTGTCACAATCAAATGGTTTAAATCATTATAATCAAGGTTATAGTTTCATGAAAACCGGGCATTACAACGGATCAAAACAAGGATTTACCCATTAACACATCAAGTTCTTCGTTTATTATCATTTCTAGCCATCATCTAGCTAGGAAATAATCAACAATCCTAACTATAGCATTACGTTCAAAAACAAGATCTAATCAACCATTATCAAACTAGTAGGTTAAAATGAATCATTATCTACTTTTCAACTGCAGAACAACGATCAGAACTTGTAAACTTGTTTCCTAGCAAGATCCAAACATTTGGTGGGCTTCAGAATGGAGTTTTGGTGATCAGAAATCGTTTTTGTGCATGTATGAGAAGCTAAAGTTCGAGAAAAGTCGAAATGGTGAAGTTTGCATGAATTCTGATTTTTCATTCTGATCTACCAAACCGCCACAAGCCAGGCGTACCACCTAGCGTAGAGCTTTGGCTCCAGGCGTTCCGCGCGGAACCAAGGAATTTCAGATATTTTTAAGTCTGCGCGTACCTCCTAGCGTGGGCGCTTGGGGCTAGGCGTACCGCGCGGCTCCCCAAAATTCGATATTTTTGTAATTTTCTTCGTTTTTCGATTTCGGAGAATCCGTAACTCCATTCCGCGCACGGTTTTCTCCCACGTTCACCATTTGTCGCATACTTTCAACCTGTGAAAATCACAGTTACTAAATCAACATGGATTTTAAGCACGACGATATGTGCTTTCATTCGATATTGACGTAATCATCGAACACAACTGAAGTTTTGCATCAATCTGAATCTCTTCAAGAGGTACGATCAATGATTCATCAGTTAAGCATTTCTTCAGATTTGATACATGAAAAACATCATGGGTGTTACGAAGTTCAGGAGGTAATTCAAGTTTGTAGGCTACCGATCCAATTCATTCTAAAATTTTGAATGGTCCTACAAATCTTGGTGAGAGTTTACCTCGCTTTCCAAATCTGAAAATGTCCTTCCAAGGTGAAACTTTCAACATCACTCGATCACCTATTTGGAATTCTAGAGGTCTACGACGATTGTCAGCATAACTCTTTTGACGATCGCGAGCAGCTTTAATCTGTTCTTGAATAAGTGGGATCTCATCAGTAGTTTCTTGAATAAATTCTGGGCCTATGATCTGATTTTCACCTACCTCTGACCAAAAGATAGGTGATCTACACTTGCGTCCATAAAGTGCTTCAAATGGAGCGCATTGAATACTGGTATGGTAGCTGTTATTGTATGAGAATTCAATAAGTGGAAGATGAATATCGCAGCTACCTCCAAAATCAATCACACAGCTTCTGAGCATGTCTTCAAGAGTTTGGTTCGTTCGTTTTGCCCATCAGTTTGTGGATGATAAGCTGTGCTCATATCGATTTGTGTGCCCAGAGCATTATGAAGAGTTTGCCAAAATTGTGACATAAATCGACTATCTATGTCAAAAATGATAGAGATTGGTACTCCATGTCGAGATACAATCTCATTAACATAGAGTTTAGCCAGTTGATTCATGGAATAATCTTCTCGGATGGGTAAGAAATGCTCTGGGTAGTAAGGCGATCAACGATAACCCATATAGAGTCATGATTACGTGATGTTCTGGGTAGTTTGGTAATGAAATTCATAGAAATCTGATCTCATTTCCACATGGGAATCTCTGGTTGTTGCAATAACCCAGAAGGTCGTTGATGCTCAGCCTTAACTTTGAGACATGTTAAGCATCTATCCACGTATTCAGCTATATGTTTCTTTATTTCAGGCCACCAATAAAAATCTCTAAGATCTTTATACATCTTATCAGCACCTGGATGAATAGAATACCTGGATTTGTGCACCTCATCCAAGATGATTGTTCCAGAGTTATCGAATAAAGGAACCCAAATTCGGCTTTTGAAATGCAGTACTCCATCAGTTTTGGTTTCAAGTTGCTTGTCTAATCCTCTTAATTCCTCAGCAGGGTAGTTTGTTGCTTGTAAACTTGTTGCTGAGCTTCTCTAATATGAGGAATTTGACTGGTTTGAATAGTCATTCCTAACGCTTTCACACGTAAAGGTTTGACTCGTTCCTTGCGACTCAAGGCATCGGCTACGACATTCGCTTTACCTGGGTGATAACGAATTTCACAGTCATAGTCGTTCAAAAGTTCTACCCATCTCCTTTGTAGCATGTTCAACATTTTCTGATCTAGAATGTGTTGAAGACTTTTATGATCAGTGTATACAATACACTTAGTTCCGTATAGATAGTGTCTCCAAATCTTGAGTGCAAACACCACTGCACCAAGTTCTAGATCATGAGTGGTATAATTTTTCTCGAGTATTTTTAACTGTCGAGAAGCGTAAGCAATTACCTTGTCATCCTGCATTAACACGCACCCTAGACCTTGACGAGAAGCTTCACAGTATACTGTGAAGTTATCAGTACCTTCAGGTAATGCCAAAATATGTGCGTTAGAGAGTTTGTGTTTCAACAGTTGGAATGCCTCCTCCTTTTGGGAATCCCATATAAACGGTTGATTTTTTTGTGTCAATGTTGCTAGTGGCAAGGCTATTTGGGAAATTCTTGATAAATCGGCGATAATAACCTGCCAGTCCTAAAAATTGACGTTTTTCAGTTGGGGTTCGTGGTGTCTCCCATTGTTTCACAGCTTTAATCTTACTGGGATCCACTTGAATACCGTTCTCATTTACTACATGCCCAAGAAATTGCACTTCCTGTAACCAAAATTCACACTTCGAGAATTTGGCATATAGCTTCTCACGTGCCAAAAGTTCTAATATTAGTTTCAACTGTTGAGCATGTTCCTGTTGGTTTCGGAAATAAATGAGAATATTATCAATAAATACAATGAAAAACCTATCCCGATAAGGTCTACATACTCGATTCATCAGATCCATAAAAACCGCTGGTTCATTTTTTTAATCCAAACGGCATTACTAAAAATTCGTAATGTCCGTATCGAGTTCTGAAAGCAGTTTTAGGAACATCATCATCATGAATTCGTAACTGATGATATCCAGATCTTAAATCGATTTTTGAGAAATAAGTAGCACCTTGTAGTTGATCGAATAAATCATCGATACATGGTAATGGATAACGGTTTTTAATTGTCAATTTATTAAGTTCCCTGTAGTTGATATACATCCTGAATGTACCATCCTTTTTTTTACAAAAAGAATTGGTGCTCCCTAGGGTGAAAACTAGGTTTGATAAAACCCTTGTCTAATAATTCCTGCAGTTGACCTGAAAGCTCTTGCATCTCTGAGGGTGCTAAATGATAAGGAGCTTTTGCTACAGGTGCTGCACCTGGAATCAAGTCAATAAGAAATTCAACTTCTCTCACTCGGGGTAATCCTGATATATCCTCAGGAAAAACTTCAGGAAAATATTTGACTACTGGAATATCTTCGATACGTTTTTGTGAAGAACAGTTTTCCATCACATGTACTAGAAAGGCTTGACAACCTTTCCGTAAACATTTCTGAGTTTGCATACTGGATATGATACCAAGTTTTCTACATGCTCATTCTCCTTGAAATATCAGTGCATTACCGTCAGGTAATGGAATACGGATCACCTTGTTTTGACACACAAGTTCTGCTTGGTTATCAGAAAGCCAGTCCATACCGACAACGACATCAAAGCTCCCAAGTTTAATAGGAAGTAGATTGATATTGAAAAGGTGATCATTCAAATTCAAGGAACAACCTTGAATAACACTGTTAGTTTTGATTAACTTGCCATTAGCAAGTTCAATGACATAAGGGTTTCTAAATCTACCGTAGGCAATGAGAGTAATGATGCAAATTTAGGAGAGATAAAACTCTTATCTGCCACTGTATCTAACAGAACTGATGCGTATAGGTTATTAAGAAGAAACGTACCAGTGACAATGTTCAGATCACGCCTTGCCTCGGTTGCACCAATCTGAAAAGCTCTCCTCTAGCTTCATTTCCCGGATTGGTGTTATTGTTCGGACAGTTTCTCATGAAATGGTCGGGACTTCCACACTTGAAGCACGACCGATTTGTTTGAGTGGTTTGTCATGGTGCTTGATTTGGTTGACAAGCAGGAAAATTATAGTACCTAGCGTAGTGTCCAACTCGTTTATAGTTTGCACAAACAAGACATGATCATGTGTGATGATATGGACACTTGCTGCATTTGGGCGCCTGCCCAGTGTAAGCTTTCCTCTCAGGAACAGCTACGCCATAGTTCTTCACCGTTGGTTTGTTCTGGCTAGTCTCAGCCGGAGCTTTGGTTTTGGTCTTGCCGAACTACTTTCGTTTGGTACCCTTTGAAACATTCGAGGCACCAGCCTCACTACGGCACACTTCCATATGAGTTTTTATGGACAAAGTACCACTCCTTACCGCCTCATCGGTAAGCTTGGTGGTCAACAAGATTGTATGTTTGAGAGTGGTAGGTTCAGTTGCATTCACCATTCCCCGAATCTGGGGAACCAGACCTTTGACGTACTTCTCAATCAAAGCTGCTTCCGTAGGAAACATATTGGGAAGTAAACAAGTAAGTTCATGAAAACGATCAGTATAAGATAAACAATCAGCATTGATCATAGAATGATTCCAGAATTCCTTCTGGAGCTTTTGGATTTCAGTGATTGGGCAGTACTCTGACATAATCAGAGTTTTAAATTAGTTCCAGCCCATCGAATCGACTGTAACTGAGCCCAAAGTTTTTGCCTAGGTATTCCACCAGGTTAAAGCTGAATCTTTTAGAGAACAAGCAGCATAAGACGCCTTATGCTCCGCTAAACACTGGCTGATTTTGAATTTAGTTTCCATCTCCTCGACCCACTTCAAAAGTATGGCCGCTCCTTTATCCGTGAAACTAGGAGGGTTGCAAGAAGCAAAGTACTTGTAAGTACATCCTTGCTGTGGTGGATCAGGAACAATTGTTTTTGTTGTTGTGTCGGTGGTATGATGAGTTTCTGTATGACCACCGGTAGTATTGTGTTCAGTGTGATCATGGTTCCCACCAGAACCAGAAGTGATATGTGGTTGATGTTGTGTTAGAAAACCACAAGCAGATAGCTGTTCTCTTACAATTTGGGTTATAATTGCTTCATTCAGTTCAGATTCACTTGCAACCGCAGGTGGAACGACATTCACTTCAGGGTTTATATGTGGTACTGTATTCGTTTCCAGATTTTCAAGTGGAACCACGGTTGTTTCCGGATTAGTATGTGGATACGGATTTGGTTCTATATTCACAGGTGGAACTTGATTCAGTTCAAGGTTAGTAACATTCTTGGCAGCTTTCTTAGCTGGTCGACCTCGTTTTGGAGCCATTTTTTTGCTCACATGCAAACAAACTCCGGTCAGTTCAAGAACATTAAGGATATAACCCTTTCGCTCACATAATTTCAACCGTATTTAGTCATATTAACAAATTGATGTTGAAATGTGATTATAAGACATATAGCATAACTACATTGGAAAGATCCAGATATGTTCTCAGTACACAGTAATCATACAGATGTTTGTAGTTATACTCAGTCCTGTTATTTCAAAAACATGTTAGTGTATTACACAGCTCACAACATTGTAATATAGATATGTTATTACACAAGTTTTTGATATATTATCATACAGGACATTGATATGTTCTCACACAGTATTTTGATACATTGCCACACAGGCAATGGATATGTTCTCACACAGTATTTTGATACGTTGCCAAACAGGCAATTGATATGTTCTCACACAGTACTTTGATACGTTGCCATACAGGCAATTGATATGTTCTCACATAGTACTTTGATACGTTGCCATAGAGGCAATTGATATGTTCTCACACAGTACTTTGATACATTGCCATACACGCAATTGATATGTTCTCACACAGTACTTTGATACGTTGTCATACAGGCAATTGATATGTTCTCACACGGTACTTTGATACGTTGCCATACAGGCAATTGATATGTTCTCACACAGTACTTTGATACATTGCCACACAGGCAATCGATATGTTCTCACACAGTACTTTGCACTATCTAGTTACTGTTCATACAAGTTCGCTATTAATGCACAGTTCACACACAACACATTTACCCATTACACACAACACAATAGATATAAAAAAGTAATCGTTTTATTATCACCCAACAGTTTTGTACAAGGAAGTGCTATCAGAATCACACAAACAACCATCTAAATACATGGGATCTATTTTACAATCAAAAACATCCCATATCTACTAATAACCTATCTATCTAAGTCACAAGCTATGTATGATGAACTCCCAGCTAAAAAGCTCCAAGATCACCATTACCGCATAAAATACGGTAAACATGCCATAATAATAGCTATAGTAGCCAACATTATAGCCAAACACGGTAGCCTAGCCTCTAGGCTCATCATCCAAACTACTCCCATCACAACCTCCCGCATCCACACTAATCTCTCCCTCAAGACTGCTACATGCTGCTAGAACGCAGCAATCAGTACCTGCCCCCACGTCCTCCACATTCTGTCCTCCACAATAACTCTCCATGCCTGGGTGTGAGTATCCAAGGCATTCAGCTGCTCCATAAGAGTAAGGTGCGATGTAAGGATATCTAGTAAAGTGGTACGACTATCCTTTAGTGTAGCACGATACTGCTGCAGGTCATGTCGGGTCCCTTGCAAGTCCTGGGTGACCAGCTGTAACTGGGCCCGTAGCTCAGCTTGGTGGGAGGATTCTCCCACCTCATGAATAGTAGGAGGCACATCCCTCTGTGCCATCTGGTTTCGAGGAGGTAATCATGTAGTCTTGCGGGCTTGACCCCGCATACGCCTCAACCCGTCCCATACTGGAACTCGCTGAGGTTAAGAGCTCTGTCGTCTGTTTGCCGAGGCATTCTCAATAGGTGGCTAAGAATGTCTAAGTGAAACGGATGGTTCTGCAGGTGGTGGTGGTGTAGCTGGTACAGGAGGTGGTGTCTGTGGTACTAGGGGTACCGCCTGTGATGCAGCTGATGACGCTTCCGATGGATCGGAATCGGAACTCAAACTGGGAGTATCATCAAGTATGACATATGGAAACCTCTGATTGGTGGAGGACCTCAACAAAACAGTGCCAAGAACAATGGAGGAAACGTTAGAAAGGGCTGAGGCTTTCATTCGAGGAAAGGAAGCCACACAAATCCTTGAAACACATCGAAAGAAAAGAAGTGGTAACCGGAAGTCAGAAGAGCAAAAGCAAAAAACACGGTTCCAGCCGTTTGTCGAAAGAAGGTCATTGAGCCACTCCTCTGAATCTAGGAGGCCCTACGAGAGGTCACGTCTTCCTCACAGCACGTCTCGAGAAGACAAAGACAGGCATGTACAGTTTACAGCCTTAACCAAAATGCCTCAAGAAATATTAGCCACCGAGGATACAAAATTCAGTTTCCAGCCTCCACGACCGATGAGCCGCCATGATGATAGAAATCCGCATAAGTATTGTGAATTCCATGATGATACGGGGCATTACACCAATGACTGTTTTCAGTTAAAAAATCGGATTGAAGCTGCTGTGCAAAGTGGAGTGTTAGCACACCTGGTGAAGGACATTCGCCAGAAAAATGAAAAAAGAAGGAAAAACAAGGGTAAGGAAAAGAAACAAAAGGAGATCCTGATGGTGTACCCCTATAAAAGAATCCGGAGAGATGAGGATGAACCTTCGGAAGCTGCTATTCAGTTTCCCATCATTTTTCCCCCGTTGCTTGCAAATATGGCGACTAATAAACCAATGATCGTGAAAGCACTGGTGGAAGGTGAGCGAATGCACAGGATATATCTGGACGGAGGAAGCGCCGTTGAAATATTATATGAGCGTTGTTTCTTTAAAATGAAGACGTCCATTCAGCAACGTCTGATCCCTTCTAGGATCCCTTTAATGGGCTTCTCCGGGGAAAGGGTACAACCAGTAGGAAAAATCGACTTGGAGGTCACTTTTGGGGAAGACGGAAGATCAAAAACTAGAACACTGACATACATGGTCGTCTGCTCACCCTCCAGGTATAACCTCATAATAGCAAGGCCCGGGCTGAAGGCTTTTGAAGCCGTAGTTTCTACCGCACATGGCATGATGAAATTCCCCATAGAAACTGGAATTGTCACTATTCAGTCAAGTATTACCGATAGGGTAATTTACATGGCCGAAGAGGGTAAAATAAATGGGTAAACAATGCCAGTTGTGATAAATGATTCCTTCCAAGAACAATCAGTTCAGATTGATACCAACTTAACGTTGGAGGGGCGAAGGTCATTGGTAAAAATGCTAAGGAAAAACAGGGAAGTATTCGCTTGGTCCCCAAGCGATATGACATGAGTCCCAAGATATATCGCGGAACTAGCTCTAAATGTCCTCCCAAATGTGAAGCTAGTCATCCAGAAGAAGAGAAGCTTGGCATCTGATAGAAATAATGCGGTAAATATGGAGGTTTCCAAACTAGTAAAGGCGGGGATACTCAGGGAAGTCCAATATTCGTCATGGATAGCTAATCCGGTTATGGTAAAAAAGGGGGATCAATCATGGAGGATGTGTATAGATTTTAAAGATCATAATAAAGCATGCCCCAAGGATTGTTATCCTTTGCCGGAGGTTGACGCAAAAAAGTTGATTCATTGGACAGATACAGGTTCAAATGTTTCTTGGATGCCTATAAAGGCTATCACCAAATCCAAATGTCAAGAAAGGATGAGGAAAAAACAGCCTTCCACACAAGTCACAGGTTGTTTTGCTACAGGAAAATGTCGTTCGGATTAAAATATGCTGGGGCAACTTACCAACGGTTAATGGATAGGGCATTCAAAAACCAAGTGGGACGTAACATCGAGGTGTATGTCGATGACTTGGTCGTCAAAAGCAACGATGAAAAGACCATGTTGGAAGACATTGAGGAGACTTTCTCAACTCTAAAACAAATTAATATGAAGCTGAATCCAGCCAAGTGCTCTTTTGGATTGGAAGAAGGAAAATTTTTGATACATTTGGTATGCACGAAACATATCAGGGCAAACCCGGAAAAGGTAAGGGCCATTATGGAAATGATGTCTCTAAAAATCGTGAAGGAGGTCCAAAGGCTGAATGGGAAGATAGCCTCTTTGCATAGATTTTTGTCAAAGTCAAGTCATTACCTTTCTTCAAGGTCCTGAAAGCATGCAATGCTAAAACTTGTTTCCAATGGACAAAGGAAGCCGAAATAGCTTTCAATGAAATGAAGGAGTACATTGCTAACTTGCCAACATTGGTTGTCCCAAAGGCAGGGGAAGAACTCACCATGTATATTTCCGCAGGAGATGAAGTGGTCAGTGCCGTGTTGCTTGCCGACCAAGGAGGGGTACAGTATCCGGTGTATTTTATTAGTCGGTGTTGCAGGAGGCCGAAATCAAGTATTCCGACCTAGAAAAGCTCGCACTCGCAGTCATTCATACAGCAAGACGGTTGCGAAGGTATTTTCAAGCTCATCCTATTAAAATCCTTACCCATGCTCCATTAAAAGAAGCATTACAAAAGCCAGAAAACCCTGGACGATTGACAAAGTGGGCAGTCGAGTTGGGAGAACATACAATCACATATGCTCCAAGGGTCTCTATAAAGGGACAAGTGTTAACTGATGTTTTGGTAGAAACACCGACCAAAGTGGACCTTCTTGACATGGAAGTCCAAAATGTATTATCAGAGGATCAACAACCGGAGGAATGGTTATTATATACGGATGGAGCCTCAAGCGCAGAAGGGGCAGGGGCAGGATTAATTCTGATAGATCCCTTATAGGAATTGAAGTTACTTACGCCTTGAGGCTAAACTTTCCAAGTACCAATAATGAGGCGGAATATGAAGCCTTCCTTGCAGGATTGAGGCTCGCTCGTAAAATGGGGTTAAAATACTAAAAGCGCATGTTGATTCTCTTCTGGTGGCCAATCAGATTAATGGGGATTACATAGCCAAGGAACCGTCCATGAAGCAGTACAAAGACATGGCTGTAAGTGTAACACCGCGACCGATGGCGGAAACGTCGGGATGCCACGAGGGATGTGTAGATTGTTCAAAAGCTCGTGGGCATCTAAATCAAATCATCATATATCATTCAATCAACCAAAATAATTACACAAAAATCATGTCTATCATGAATTAGTTACATCAAATACAAAAGAGATTTAGCTATCTAACTAAATTTTATTCGCCAGAAATTCAGTTATTTAGCTAAGTCCAAGATCCTATATGATGATGTCCAAAAGTGTGAGTTCTTCTTCCTTAACCTACTTAGCTTCATTTCCTGAAACATGTGAAAAATCAAGTGTCAACTACAAAGTAGTTGGTGAATAATCATAAGTTTTATATTTAAAATCCTTTACAAGAGTTTTGAAGAGTTTATATTTTCTTGATAACATCCGTATGAGCATCTGTGAGATCGTTCAACACTATATTCAAATACACAATCCTAACACATAAATTCAATCACATAATCACATATAATAATAAATCATAGACAATCAATCATATGTTCACTCAACCAATCATAACCCATCAATATTCTCAATTTATATAAGTGACCATACATGTATCATTGTATATGACCGAAGTCAAGACAACGACACACGGAGTTGTGGAAACATCCACGTGACAATACATGCAATCATTGAGGAAAACCGAAGTCAACCACAACGATTACACGGAGTGTGGAAACATCCACGTGACAATACATGCAATTATTGAGGAAAACCGAAGTCAACCACAACGATTACACGGAGTGTGGAAACATCCACGTGACAATACATGCAGTCGTCGCGAATGACACAAAGTCATTAGTAACAACTCATGGAATATGACAATCCATAACTATGAATCTCATACAAGCAAATAAGTGTCATCCCTGTGTTATCAAGTCAATATGTAAATTGGTATACATGTTTCACCTCCGAGTTTAAAACAAAACAGTTTAAAAGAAAGGGAGGTTATGAGAACTCACCTGAAGTCCTTAGGATCAGTGTTCTCGTATTATGCGCGCTCGCGTATGTAACTCAAAGCAACTCAAGTATCTGTAATTATCGAGTAGTTGTGTTCATGAGTTTAAGTATTTCATTGTCATTAAGTGCCCATACTTGTTCATATTTTTAAACTCTCAAGTATTCTTTAACTTAGTTAATTCAACCTAAGTTAAGATATTACACTTAGGGTTTTATAATTTATCATCTTGTAAGGAATATTCAAATTCATTAGTGTTGAGTGTCTTATATGTGATGATCTTTCAATTAATGTGTCAAGATCATATAAATTGTAAAGATATCATTCTTATAAATCTATACAGATACATTCATAGTGCACGCATGTAGGGTCATTTATATCCACCACAATTTAGGTTATTAAAACCAAATTTTATGTTTTAAAGAAGCTATATTTAAATTATTCTCATCAATTATTTATATTAAATAACATCTCTTAAATTTCAAGTTTATGTTATTAAGGAAGAGGTGGTAGATAGAATTTCTCATACGTAGGTTCGCATCATGAGGGTTCGCACCATGTAGGTTCGGCTAACAAAAGCAGGGTTCGCTTAAAGAGTGTTCGGCCATCTAGTTCGGAAAAACAGCAGAAGGGTCGGCCATGCAGACTCACGAACCAATAAGTTCGCAAGCCATGAGGTTCGCTGATGACATGGTTCGCTAGATGCTAGGTTCGTGTCCCAACTAGATGGTTCGGTGTCCCTAGGGTTCGCCACCCTAAGGTTCGGCTCTAAGGAAGAAACAGGTTCGTCTAGGTCCCCTAAGAACCCTAGGTTCGTTCGAACTAAAAAGGTTCTGCTTCAAAGGAAGGTTCGCCGGTAATGGTTCGCCATAAAGGCTCGTCCCTACCCCTTTCGTCTAAGGGTTCGTTGGTGGCTGCATGGGGTTCGTCTGGGTTCGTGGCCTCCGAAAGGTTCGGCCAAAACTTGATGGGGTTCAGCCACTGTTGTAGCCACAGGTTCGGCCGACTGGAGTCCCATCGACCTGCCATGCGCATCATCCACCTCACCCTTATGTTCTAGATCCAGTATGTTCCTACGACTTTCATAGTGTAACCCAACTCCATTTTTATCAAGAATCAATCCCTAATCTCGTTTAAAGTGTTAACCAATTACACATTAGATTTTCTAACAATACCGATAATGGATATCCAGATTTACCTCAAATGGTCGGTCGAATGCAAGATTTCTTCGTATCCTTTTGTTCCTCTCGATCACCCGGTCGCGTGGACGCCAAGATCTCGCGAATCCGACTAGAAATGAAGACGATAGGCTAGAGAGAAGGTAGAGAGAGAGAGTGTGGACGTGAGAGTGTGTTTTAGAAAGAGAGAGAGAGAAGGTTGAATAATGAAGAAGATGGAATTCTTCTTATTTAATTACCCATGTGATCCTGCGTGCCCGGTCTCGTTTTTATCGCGATAAATTATAATAAATGTTCGGTTTTTATCGTGAAACATATTTAAAACATATCACATTAAATAAGTTTCTTTTAATAAAAATGATTTTAAATAAGTTCATTTAAACAAAGTACTTCATTTGCTTTCGTTAAATTAGTCGTTTAAATAGAACGTTTTACTCGGATTTGTTTTAGGTTGTGAGTCCTAATAAATATTATTAGTTTTCATTTATTAATTTAATATCGTTAAATATTATTTAGTTATCTCGTCGAAACGCGTTACTTACGTACGTATTCGTAAAGATCGTCACCTTTCCGAATCCAACGCCCGTATCGTATTTCGATTTGATTTACTAATTATGGAATATCGTTTCAGAATATTATTCTTAATAATTATATTCGTGTGAATCATCACCCACGCAAATGTATTATCAAGTTAATATCTCTGAATTAATATTCGTGTTTAAATAATGTTCGTAACCTCACCATCGCATAATTAATTTCAATTCAAACCCACTAAACCAAGTCACTGACACATCCGTGATAGACCGAAATATGCATATGTATAGGGCATATGTAAGGGTCAGTCGCAACTGCCCCAGCCACCGTCCCACCGCTATTTCGATAAACCATGACCATGTGTCCTTGACTATGTTTAACAACCAAACTATAACCAACTCCTAATTCCTTTCCATTTCAACCAGCAAACCATTATCTGTGTTTTCATCTGCGATAAACCCTCTGGTTCTGTTTAGTTTGGTTACAACTAAACTTTCCATGGTTTACGCGTATAATATATGTTCTAAATATATATACCAATAACAGTGATAATCATCAAATAATGCATCCAATAATTCATTATCATTAATAATTATTATATCAGGTCGTAACAGTACAATCATACGGATGTACGGACGACCTGAAGTACAGTGATGTTACATTAAGCTTGTTGCAACAATTCGAAAAGTACAAGGTGATCCAAGTGGCCAGGATTCTGAATAAGCGCGCTGATGCTTTGAGCAAGTTGGTGTCATTAACATTCGCCCATCTGACAAAGAAGGTGGTCGTGGAAGTTCTAGACAAACCATCCACAAACTCGCCGGAAGTCCATGATGTTATACAGGAATAGGGGAAACATGGATGACTCCCATCTATGAATATCTTTCGAAGGGGATTTTTCCCAGGACAAAGAGAAAGCCGAGCGAATACGGTTGAAAGCCATAGAATACACTATTCATGATGGGATGTTATACAAAAAGGGGTTCTTGTCTCCGCTGCTTCGATGTGTCGGTCCGGAACAGAGCAATTACAGGAAAATCCATATGGGAATTTTTGGTACTCATGCTGGACAGCGAGCGGTGGTATCACGAATAATGAATTTAGGGTATTACTGGCCCTCCATGCATGGCGATACAGTCGAAGAGCTCCGCAAATGTGAGTCATTCCAAGTCCACCCGCCAATAAAAAGGCTACCCAAGTACAATCTCATACCAATCAGTGCAGCATGGCCTTTTCATAAATGGGGTATGGACATTGTAGGACCATTCCCCATGTGAAGCAATAAGGCAAAATTCTTACTGGTAGCGGTGGATTACTTTAAAAAATGGCCGGAAGTGATGCCATTATCAACCATCACAGGAAAGCAGGCCATATGTTTCTTTTGGGAATCAATAATCTGTCAATTTGGACTTCCCGGAGAAGTGATCACAGATAATGGGCGCCAATTTGCTGAAGAACCATTTAAAAGTTGGTGTGCATAGCTACATATAAACCAAACCTTTACATCCGTAGCACATCCATGGGCAAATGGTCAAGTAGAGAGGGTGAATAAGAGCATAGTGGATGGCTTGAAAACCCGCTTGGGAAAACATGGAGGTGCATGGGTAGAAGAATTGCCCAGCGTATTGTGGGCACTGCGGACGACAAAAAAAACAAGCAATGGACGATCCCCATATAGCTTAACATATGGATCAGAAGCCGTCATACCCGCAGAAATAGGCGTTCAAACAGCAAGAAGTAGTTCCATCAAGAAAAGTGATAATGACGAACAACTCTTAATCAATCTGGAACTGTTAGCAGAATCCCGTGAACAAGCAAATACGCGGGAACGAGAATACAAGCGACAACTGGAAAGGTATTACAATGCAAGGGTCAGGCCAGCTAGCTTCAAGCCAGGGGATCTGGTTTTAAGGAAAAACGAAGCAAGTCGTCAACAACCCGAGGGGAAATTGGGGGTCACATGGGAAGGACCTTATCAAGTCAAGGAGGCCCACAAAAAAGGATCCTACAAGTTGGAAACAATGGAATGCGGTTAACCTTAGACCTTTTTATGTTTAAAAAGCATTGTATTTTACTAAGTTTGTAATGTATCTGGTAAGCTAGAAGTCCACCTTTTTTTGTACAATAGTTATTATGAATGGATGAATAGCAATCCCGGATTTCTGACAAAGAATTTTCTCTATACTATAGATATTGTATTATTCAAAAAATAACATTCCTGGGTTATCGGTATCATCCTGCCCAGGAATAATCTACAAGGGGTTCCGGCCTTGTCCTGCCCAAAAATAACATTCCTGGGTCATCGGTATCATCCTCCCAGGAATAATCTACAAGGGGTTCCGGCCTTGTCCTGTCCAAAAATAACATTCCTGGGTCATCGGTATCATCCTGCCCAGGAATAATCTACAAGGGAATCCGGACTTGTCCTGCCCAAAAATAACATTCCTAGGTCATCGGTATCATCCTGCCCAGGAATAATCTACAAGGGATTTCGACCTTGTCCTACCCAAAAATAACATTCCTGGGTCATCGGTATCATCCTCCCAGGAATAATCTACAAGGGGTTCCGGCCTTGTCTTGCCCACATAACATTCCTGGGTCATCCGTATCATCCTGCCCAGGAATAATCTACAAGGGGTTCCGGCCTTGTCCTGCCCAAAAATAACATTCCTCGGTCATTGGTATCATCCTGCCTAGGAATATTCTACAAAGGGTTCCGGCATTGTCCTTACCAAAAATAACTTTCCTAGCTCATCAACATCATCTTGCCCAGAAAAACTAACCAAGGGGTTCTGACTTTGATCTGCCTAAAAATAAAAACATTCCATATGGAAAAAACTTCATATAAATCCGGCATTGGGCCAAGTTTTCTAAGACACTTATCTCATGATAAGAATATTTGATCTGGATAGCAAAGACTTGAAATACTTGTATGCAAGAACCATTTGCACTAGGAATACAAAAGCTCTGGGGATTTATCATACTATGATCCTTAAAGGCTAGTACAATCAAAAATACAAAACAAGGTTGTAAATAGACAAGGACAACCTTATGAAAACAATAAAGAAACTTATCACATGCAAGATAATAGCATAAGACAAATACGGATACTTCCAACAGCAAATGTTTCAAAAGTAAAGTATCAAATTCGAAAGTTCAACAAAATAACTTAAACATCCAGCAACACCTCAAACATCCGAGGGCTTCTTGTCATGACTTCCAACATCACCACTGGTTGTTGTATCCTCAGCAGCCTTACTCCCACCGTCTCTTGTGCTCACATCAGTTGTCTTTGGTGTAACATCCACACCATATGGTCCGGTAGGACCATCTTTTCCAATTGAGGAATCAGCTACACCACCTTCCGATAAGGGAGGCTCAAAGTTCAGTTCCTCCAGCCCCTTGGTTTCCATCAGAATGTCTTCAGCACTAAGACCTTTAGTCTTGGATCCAGTCTTGCCCTTGGGAGGAATCATGGGTTTAGAATGTGAACTTGAGCCAGGATGAACGCTTTTGGACACACTCCCAAATTCTGCAACACTGGCAGGCTTCCTAGCATAACTAATCGTGGTTTGACCACTCAGCTCTTTACCACCACCGATAATCAACCCAGAATTAAAACCCTCCGACTCCACAGCTTTCAACACATCTAGGCTCTAAGAAGAAATAGCGGCTAACTCCTGCAAATATGGAAAATTCAAAGAGTCAAAGTTAACCGCAGCCTCTTGCATAAGCTTCTCCGCATCAGGCCTAAAGTAAGTAGTCTCAGAGATGTTCTTCATTGAATTGCAATACCCTGATTGAACACCAACATGTAACCCGTGCCTAAACACCGCCTTCTGCAAAGCCCCAAGGGCTGCTCAGAACTCACCACTCCCAACAACGCGCTTCACCACATGAGTGAACCCCTCTTCAATTAACCATTTTCGATTTGCCTTCAGCACACCCATGTTCTTCTTTAATGCTTGGTATTTTTTGCGCTCATTCTGCATGGCTTCTTCACAAACTTTTAAAGATTGAGTCAATTCAGCAACCTTCACCATGTGTTGCTCCTCCAAACTACTCAAAGCCTCCACCTTCTCTTTTTCAAACTCTTCAACACGTTGCTTCAATTCAGTCACAACCTTCTGACTGTCTCCCAAGCGCGTGCGCATCACGTTCACTTGACCATCTGACCGAGCTACGCTCGATGCACACGCCTCATATCGGCTAAGGGCCACCGGTAAAACACCACCAAGGCTAGATACCAGCACATCCCCATTTTGGACATCCCAGCAGGGGACAAATTTCTCATTAGCTACAATAGGGTCCATCTTAGGACGAAACTCATGCCCAATGTGATAACGGACACAAACATCGGAGAATTCTTTCTCCGACAGTTCGCAAGTTCGGGAAACCATATCGCGTTTAGTTTCCATCCAAATCACTCAAAAGAAAAATTACAGGGAAAAACAATGATTAACCTGCGATTGATGATGTTGCGAATGAAGAAACTACGAAGAAGAAGAAGAAGAGATTCACCGGAGAAGTTGAGAGGAATTCGAAGAAAAACGGAAAAGAAATGATGAAAAAAGGGAATGCACTGCCCAAGAAATATTGAGGGGACGGTTACTGTCTTGTCAATCTACAATTGAGGGCACAACCGCCTGTAGTACCCGGCCAATCCCAAAAACTGTCGTACCTCTGTTGGAGTCTTAGGTGCAGTCCAGTTCTTGATTGCCGCAATCTTAGTTGGGTCTACATGTATCCCTTTCGCGTTTACCACGTGCCCAAGGAACTGCACTTCGCGAATCCAGAAATCACATTTGGAGAATTTCGCGTACAATTGTTCCTTCTTCAGTAGTTCTAAGACACGTCTCAAGTGTTCGGCATGTTCTTCTCGAGTCTTAGAATAGATCAGGATGTCATCAATGAATACGATTACGAACTTGTCGAGATATGGTTTACACACCCGATTCATGAGATCCATGAATACGACCGGTGTGTTAGTCAGTCCAAAAGGCATTACCAGAAATTCGTAATGTCCGTACCGTGTTCTGAAGGCTGTCTTCGGTATATCTCCTTCTTGTACTCTGAGTTGATGGTAACCAGATCTTAAATCGATTTTTGAATAGTAGCTTGACCCTTGCAACTGATCAAACAGGTCGTCTATTCGAGGTAGAGGGTATCGATTCTTGATCGTCACCTTGTTCAGTTCTCGGTAGTCTATACACATACGGAATGAACCGTCTTTCTTCTTCACAAACAAGACCGGTGCTCCCCAAGGTGAGAAACTCGGTCGGATGAACCCTTTATCTAACAACTCTTGTAGTTGATTAGATAATTCCTGCATTTCAGTAGGAGCCAATCGGTATGGTGCCTTGGCTATTGGTGCTGCTCCTGGTGTCAGATCTATTTGAAACTCCACTTGTCGTGCTGGTGGTAGTCCCGGTAGATCGTCAGGAAAGACTTCCGGATAATCGCGAACAATAGCGATGTCCTCGATCTTCCGTTCCTTCTTTGATTGTTCGGTGATAAGAGCTAGGATAGCCGTGTATCCTTTCCTCAAATATTTGTTTGCCTTCATGCAAGACATGATGTTTAATGGTATTCCGCGCCGTTCCCCTTGAATTGAAATCTGCTCTCCACTTGGCAATGTAATTCGCACGATCTTCTCATTGCACACGATCTCGGCGTGATTTGCAGATAGCCAATCCATTCCAATCACCACGTCGAAGCTCCCGAGAGTTACTGGCATCAAGTCAATCATCAACTGATGATCTGCTAAGGTTAGAACACATCCCTTGATGATATGTTGTGTTTCGATCAGTTTGCCATCCGCTAGCTCTACGGTATACTTATAATCTAATGATGTTGGTGTCATGTCAAGCAATTTGCTAAATTCATTAGAGATAAAACTCCTATCGGCACCGGTATCAAATAATATACTAGCATAGACATTATTCAACAGAAACGTACCGGTAACGACGTTCGGATCATCTTTAGCTTCACCGGATCCGATCACGAATGCCCGACCCCTAGCCGGGTTGCCACCTGCATTCTTGTTCTGCGGACAATCTCGGCGCATGTGGCCCGGCTTTCCGCAAGTGAAGCACCCCTTTAATGTGTTATCCTTATTGAGGTTGGGGTTGGGGTTTGATCGGCATTCTTTGGCCATGTGCCCGTTTCTCCCACAGTTGGTGCATTTGACTCTCTTGCATGGGCCAAAGTGATGGAAGTTACAGTTGTTACATTTTGGGCTGTTGCCCTGGTATCCTCCTTTGTTCTGAGTGTTTGGCTGGGTGGCAGTGAAAACTTTGGCAGGTGCTGGGCGATGTTGGGTCGGTTGCTGAGGTGAGAAAGTACGGTTATTGCTGGGTTCCCACTTTCGCTTGGGCTCTTGAGGCTTCAGGTGTTCACCTCTTTTAGGCAGTTTCCCTTGGGCTACCGCCTGATCAGTCAGCTTGTGTGCCAAGCGTATCAGTGGTTGGATAGTAGAGTGGTCGGAAGCAGTGACCGTGCTCTGGATTTGTTCCGGCAATCCACTGATAAATTGCTCAATCTTCTTGTACTCCGGCGTCACCATCGCCGGGCACAGCTTGCACAGTTCATGAAACCGAGTACAGTACTTCTCGATTTCTGATCCTACCATTTTGTGCACCCAGAACTCTTCCTCCAGTTTCCTAATTTCATCCCGAGGACAGTATTCTTCGTGGAGCATCCTGGTGAAGTTGTCCCATGGAATTGAGTTTGCGGTGTCCAGTCCAAGGGTTTGGACATGAGTGTTCCACCAGGTGAGGGCCGGTCCCTCCAATGTTCCCGTGGCGTATTTTACCCGGTTCTCATCCGAGCATTCAGCTATAGAGAAAACTGACTCCAGCTTCTCTATCCAACGAAGCAGTCCCACTGCTCCTTCAGTACCTTGAAACTTGTGAGGGTGGCAGCTCAGGAACGCCTTAAACGAGCATCCCTTCGTCGCTCCCCCGTGGGATCCTGTGCGTCGGGTTCAATGCAACGTGTTTGTGTCTAGACTGTCTATACTATGTTAGTCATGTTAGGCAAGAGTTAATACCGTTGTTAGTACCACTCGTCTCGCTGGCGTGACGGTTGGCCTCGTGCTCCGCGAGTACCTTGTTGAATTTGCGTTCGACCATCATGTCGATTCGTGCCTTTTCTGCCTTACGTTTGAGTCGAAGGGCATGGGTTCCTCTTCCGGACATGTTTCTATATGGAAAGGTTAGGATGTTAGTTAGCATAAGTTAGAGTGTTAGTCAATTGTTAGGTCAGATGTCATGTTAACAATAGTCATAGCCATGATATATATATAAGCAACAAAGTAAAGCATCTTTCCATTAATGATAATAAGTTTGTGTACAATATTTTCCAAAAGAGATGCTACAAAAATTGCACGAGCACATCCCGCTCGGCTAAGTGATACAAAAGTAGAATACTGAAATAGAAATCCTAACTAGACAATCGTGGAGTGTGAATCTCCACTATCAGCAGGGCCATCATCGTCCTCCTCATCAGGATCCTCGTCTGGATCCTCGTCTGGATCCTCATCAAAATCTTCCTCATCGAGATCCACCGGCTCGAATTGGGGTTCTGGCTCAGGCTGTGGCTCCACAATAAACTGTTCGACCCATGCATTCAGCATGGCATCGCTTGCCTGGATCATGGCAAGGTTCTCCTCGTTGGCGTCCTCCACAGCTGCCAATCGTCCAGCGTGTCCATGTGTCACTCCGGCTAAGAAATCCTGTTGCTCCTCGAGCAACGTAGTCCTATCATGGATGTCGGTGACCTCAGTAGTGACCTCCTCCTGTCGCTGGATCACATCCTGAGTCCTAGCGACCAAGTCATCCTGCGTCCCTTCGACGCGTGCGAGTCTCTCCTCCAAGTTATCCACATGTTTCTGGAGGCGCTGACTATGCTCCAACAGATCCCTAAACCCATCAGTCATCACGCGTAGCTGGCAGGACTCACGTCTATAACGCGAGATCAGTGCAGCGAATGCCCGCTCCATATGCATTCCAATAGGTGGTAGTGATAGTCCAGTAGATGCGTCACCTAACAAAGGTAACTTAGGTACTCTCTCTTCCCTTGCCCAAACAGCAAGGGTGGTAGGGTACCAGTCCCATGGTCCCCTGCTGGTTGAGGGTCGAAGTCTCTTGGACTCTTGAGAATATACCTGCTCCACTATCTCCTGAATCTTCTGCTTGTCCTCCTCAGTAAGCTCATACTCATACGAGCGTTTCCCCGTGTCTTTCCCTTTCGGATCTTTGTTATTGTCCATCCTGTAAGTTCTAAGTCAGTCAGTATTAATTTACAGTGATAACAATAATATAAGTGTGAAAGTTCCAAGTGTAGTGTCTAATGTAGAGCAGTGGCTATAGTCTAAGTTTACTATATGCAAACCTAGTTCCCTATAACCAAGGCTCTGATACCAGTCTGTCACACCCCCAAATTCCCACTCGTGGTGTCAGTCCACGTGGGTGTGACGTGGCCAGGATCACAGCTCATGGTCATATAGAACGACTCTATATGAGTTTCACATTCACACAGATTTGCAAAATAACATAGTTTCATTTAATATGCAGCGGAAAATGTTTCAACATCATAAGTAAATAAGTTTGCAGCGGAAAGTAAGTTGTTTAACAGACACTACATTGTTCTAGTTGTTTCAAAAACCAACAAATGCACACACAAGCCTAGGACATGAGTCTATATGCCATTGAGACTCCTTAATGCTTCCTTGAGTGCGTCCTAGCGTGTGCTCCATCAATTACCTGAGAATACATGCGAAAAGTGTCAACTAAAAAGTTGGTGAGTTCACAGGTTTAGACAGACAGAAATAGTAAACAGACATATACTGGGTATGTTAAGTTTAGTTGTTGGATACTACGATCCGTGGAGTGTGTCAGTTCATCTTACCGAAACTAGACTGTTTCCGTTTGCCTCCGCGAGTCATCGCTGAACTCGCAATTCACATCGAAATTACACTCGTTATGACCTCCAGTCAACATTGGTGCCGAGTGGGGCTAGTCAAACCCAGTAGTACTACGTAATTACGACTCGTTTGTCTACACAACTAACGGTAAGGATAAGTGAGGACTTTAAGCGATAATAGTTACACTCGAAAATGGTTTTCACAACATACCAGTCATATATCTAAAACAGTTGCATTGTATTCTCACCCCAATAGTTTAGCAAAACAGTTAAAGAGTAAAAGTGGGGCCGTAAACTCACCTGAGTTTGAGAAGTGCGTGTTCTTACAAGAACAGTGTAGCTCTCCGGCTAGTAGTTACCTATATCACATAGGTGTTGTAAGTTTGTGTTTGCATATATGTGGGTCTCACAGGACCGTGTTCGTGTCTAACAACTTCCAAGTTGTTATGTGGGTCGTGTTGACCGTGTTGACCGTGTTTGACCTAACGACCCGTTGGTGACGGTTTTGGATCAAATGTGCGTGTAACATGCGGTTTAGTGTCGTGTGGAGTGTACGGATACCAATGATCATTTCCATAAGGAAAATTTCCACATTAGTCAATTCATGCATAAACCACATTCCGATTATTCTAATATGCGTGTTTATCCTAAATGAGCATGTTATCACATTGCACATAGTTACACATAGTCGGTTTAGCATGTTTTGCGCGTAAAAGTTACCATAATTATAAAGTTACAAGATATGCATATATCATTATGTCTAGATACAATTCTTATCATAATTTCATCATATTAGCCTTAAATAAGTATTTAATCATAACCATTATGACTAGCATGCTCCTATACTCCAAATTGTAAAATAAAGTTAACAAAATATCATACTATTAGCAATTTTAATCATTCCAATGCATCCAATAACCATCATATTAACTTCTAAATATCATTTTAAATATAACTTATAGATCTAAACATACAAATGTGACCATTTCATCAAAATTACATACTTTGTAGCATTAAAGTTACTAAAATTAGCAATATTCACCAAATGATCAAATATTGACAAATCAACCATTTCTAGTCTTGCAAATCGTCATCAATAATATTCCTAACATCATTTCAATATCCACAATAGTGTAAAACCACCTAGATCATACATTCATGTTACTAAAACCATCATTTTAGCTACTATGACCATCCTATCATAACCACATCATTATGGAATGTAAAGATTCATCATCTAATCATCATAGATCATCAAATATCATGTAAACATCATCAAACCCAGAACTAAAATTCGTGCATGTGCATCAAGGGTGCTTGCATGTGGGTTTTAACACTTGTATGTGTGTGTAGTAGTGATATTAAACCACAAGAGATGTAAAGACTACCTCTAAAGCTCCTAGATCTTCAAGATGATAGTGATAACGGCTTCTAAAGCTTCTGGATAGCAAGGAACTTCAGCGATCGTAAGGTGGTGGTGGTTCTTCGAGCTTCCAAGTGACAAACAAGCTTCAATCCTCCAATGTGGAGCTTCAAGAAGTCCTCCAATGGCTTCCTTGGTGTCAAATCAGTGAGGAATAGTCGAAGTTGGTGTATAGTACCGGAGAATGGTGAAGAGTGGAGTTAATAGGCATGGTGGTCTTGATTTTATAAAGATTTGTCGACTGGCACCTGTCGCGTACCGCGATGAAGGTTTAAAATAATCTCCGCGTACCGTGAAGAATTTCGGGAGCAAATCCCCGCGATGCCTGTCGCGTACCGCTATGATTCCTCCTGTGGGAACATCGCGTACCGCGATGAGTTCCAGAGAAGCCCAATAAACCTAGTTTTCTTGTTTTGAACCGATTTTCGCGTATTTTTCGATTACGATCATCGTTTCTCGACATTTAATCATTGTTCCCAATATTTTAGATTCCCTAGAACCTAAGTGCAGAGAAAGTGTACTGTGATTTGATCCTTTCACCAACGTTCGTTATTCAAGACACGTGCGAGTGTTGTGCGATAATTCCTCGAATTATCGATGTATTCTAGCTGTTGTGCCACGTGTCACACTAAATACAATTATTCTAGTGCCACGTATGAAATAATAAAACATATTATTATTTAAAATAATATAAGCGCTGACCTGGAATATGCGAGGTGTCACATCATCCCCCAGTTAATAGAAATTTCGTCCCGAAATTCAGTTCGTGTTGTTGGTGTTAGTCTGGTTGGAGAATAGGTGAGGGTATTTCTGTTTCATCTGATCCTCTCGCTCCCAGGTGTATTCCGGTCCTCGCCGTGAGTTCCAACGAACTTTTACAATTGGTATTTTACTGAGTTTCAACTTCTTGATTTCCCGATCCATGATTTCCACCGGTTCCTCAACGAAGTGAAGTTGTTCATCAATCTGGATTTCCTCCAAAGGAATTGCGAGCGTCTCGTCCGATAAGCATTTCTTGAGGTTCGAAACATGAAACACATTGTGTACGCTACTCAATTCATGTGGTAGCTGTAGTTCGTAGGCCACAGGGCCTATCCGTTTAGTGATCTCGAATGGTCCGATATAGCGAGGGTTTAGCTTTCCCCGCTTTCCAAATCGAATCACTCCCTTCCAAGGCGATACTTTAAGAAGTACTCGATCTCCCACTTGGAATTCCAAAGGTTTGCGCCTTTTGTCGGCGTAGCTTTTCTGTCGATCCCGAGCTGCTGCCATTCGGTTACGTATCTGCACGATCTTTTCAGTTGTTTCGTGCACGAGCTCAGGTCCGGTCAGTTGGCTTTCACCAACTTCTGCCCAACAAAGTGGTGATCTGCATTTACGTCCATAAAGTGCCTCAAAAGGTGCAGCTCCGATGCTGGTGTGATAACTGTTATTGTAAGAAAATTCCACCAAAGGTAGGTGAGTCTCCCAGCTATTACCGAAATCAATCACACATGCTCGAAGCATGTCTTCCAGAGTTTGGATGGTTCGTTCACTCTGACCATCCGTCTGTGGATGATAAGCAGTGCTCATATCCAATCTCGTCCCAAGTGCCTTGTGTAAGGACTTCCAAAAATGTGCCGTGAAACGGCTGTCTCGGTCAGATATAATAGAGATTGGGACTCCGTGTCTGGATACGATTTCCTTCAAGTAGATTCGGGTTAACTTTTCCAACTTATCAGTTTCCTTAATCGGCAGGAAGTGTGCCGATTTCGTGAGTCGGTCTATGATAACCCAGATGGTATCGCAACCACTTGCTGTCTTTGGCAGCTTGGTGATAAAATCCATGGAAATCTGTTCCCATTTCCAGACTGGGATTTCCGGTTGTTGGAGTAACCCTGACGGTTTCTGATATTCGACCTTAACTTTGGAGCAAGTCAGACACTTACTCACATAGATTGCGATTTCTGATTTCATATTAGGCCACCAATAAGTTGTCTTTAGGTCGTGGTACATCTTGTCAGAACCTGGATGTACTGAGTATCGACTCTTGTGAGCTTCATCCATCACTACTTCTCTTAATCCCCCGTAGCGTGGAATCCAAATTCGGTCCATCAGATAGTAAGCTCCGTCGTCTTTCTGTTTCATCTGTTTATCCATACCCCGCATAGCTTCGAGGATAAGGTTTTCCTTTTTCAGAGCTTCTTGTTGTGCTACTCGGATCTGATTAGGTAGCTCAGAATGAATGGTAAGTTGTAGTGCTCGTACGCGTTTGATTGTTTCTTTTCTACTTAACGCATCGGCTACTACATTGGCTTTCCGGGATGATACTTGATTGCACAGTCATAATCACCTATCAACTCGACCCATCTGCGTTGTCTCATGTTTAGCTCCTTTTGGTCGAAAATGTGCTGCAGGCTCTTATGATCCGTGAATATAGTGCACTTGGTTCCGTACAGATAGTGTCTCCAGATCTTCAATGCGAACACTACGGCTCCAATTCCAGATCATGGGTGGTGTAATTTTTCTCGTGCACCTTTAGCTGTCGTGACGCATAAGCTATGACTTTCTCGCGTTGCATTAGCACACAACCGAGTCCTTGTTTCGATGCGTCGCAATAGACACAAAAGTCTTCAGCACCCGTCTGGTAGTGATAGAAGGTGCACTGCACAACTTCTGCTTTAACAAGTCAAAAGCGGCTTCTTGTTTTTCTCCCCATTCAAACTTCTTGTCTTTATGCGTAAGGGAAGTTAATGATTGCGCAATCTTCGAAAATCCCTCGATAAACCGCCTGTAGTACCCGGCCAATCCAAAAACTGTCGTACCTCTGTTGGAGTCTTAGGTGCAGTCCAGTTCTTGATTGCCGCAATCTTAGTTGGGTCTACATGTATCCTTTCGCGTTTACCACGTGCCCAAGGAACTGCACTTCGCGAATCCAGAAATCACATTTGGAGAATTTCGCGTACAATTGTTCCTTCTTCAGTAGTTCTAAGACACGTCTCAAGTGTTCGGCATGTTCTTCTCGAGTCTTAGAATAGATCATGATGTCATCAATGAATACGATTACGAACTTGTCGAGATATGGTTTACACACCGATTCATGAGATCCATGAATACGGCCGTGTGCTTAGTCAGTCCAAAAGGCATTACCAGAAATTCGTAATGTCCGTACCGTGTTCTGAAGGCTGTCTTCGGTATATCTCCTTCTTGTACTCTGAGTTGATGGTAACCAGATCTTAAATCGATTTTTGAATAGTAGCTTGACCCTTGCAACTGATCAAACAGGTCGTCTATTCGAGGTAGGGTAGAGGGTATCGATTCTTGATCGTCACCTTGTTCAGTTCTCGGTAGTCTATACACATACGGAATGAACCGTCTTTCTTCTTCACAAACAAGACGGTGCTCCCCAAGGTGAGAAACTCGGTCGGATGAACCCTTTATCTAACAACTCTTGTAGTTGATTAGATAATTCCTGCATTTCAGTAGGAGCCAATCGGTATGGTGCCTTGGCTATTGTGCTGCTCCTGGTGTCAGATCTATTTGAAACTCCACTTGTCGTGCTGGTGGTAGTCCCGGTAGATCGTCAGGAAAGACTTCCGGATAATCGCGAACAATAGCGATGTCCTCGATCTTCCGTTCCTTCTTTGATTGTTCGGTGATAAGAGCTAGGATAGCCGTGTATCCTTTCCTCAAATATTTGTTTGCCTTCATGCAAGACATGATGTTTAATGGTATTCCGCGCCGTTCCCCTTGAATTGAAATCTGCTCTCATTGGCAATGTAATTCCACGATCTTCTCATTGCACACGATCTCGGCGTGATTTGCAGATAGCCAATCCATTCCAATCACCACGTCGAAGCTCCCGAGAGTTACTGGCATCAAGTCAATCATCAACTGATGATCTGCTAGGTTAGAACACATCCCTTGATGATATGTTGTGTTCGATCAGTTTGCCATCCGCTAACTCTACGGTATATATACTTATAATCTAATGATGTTGGTGTCATGTCAAGCAATTTGCTAAATTCACTAGAGATAAAACTCCTATCGGCACCGGTATCAAATAATATACTAGTAGACATTATTTAACAGAAACGTACCGGTAACGACGTTCGGATCATCTTTGGCTTCACCGGATCCGATCACGAATGCCCGACCCCTAGCCGGGTTGCCTCCTGCATTCTTGTTTTGTGGACAATCTCGGCGCATGTGGCCCGGCTTTCACAAGTGAAGCACCCCTTTAGTGTGTTATCCTTGTTGAGGTTGGGGTTGGGGTTTGATCGGCATTCTTTGGCCAGATGCCCGTTCTTCCACAGTTGGTGCTTTGACTCTTTGCATGGGCCAAAGTGATGGAAGTTGCAGTGTTACATTTTGGGCTGTTGCCCTGATATCCTCCTTTGTTTGAGTGTTTGGTTGGGTGGCAGTGAAACTTTGGCTGGTGTGGGCGATGTTGGGTCGGTGGTGTGGTGAGAAACCACGGTTGTTGCTGGGTTCCCACTTTCGCTTGGGCTCTTGGGGTTTAGGTGTTCACCTCTTTTGGCAGTTTCCCTTGGGCTACCGCCTGGTCAGTCAGCTTGTGCGCCAAGCGAATCAGTGGTTGGATGGTGGGTGATCGGCTGCTGTCACCGTGCTCTGTATTTGCTCGGCAATCCACTAATAATTGCTCAATCTTTTTGTACTCCGGCGTCACCATTGCCGGGCACAACTTGCACAGTTCGTGAAACCGAGTACAGTACTTCTCGATCTCTGATCCTACCATTTTGTGTACCAGAACTCTTCCTCCAGTTTCCTAATTTCATCCCGAGGACATATTCTTCGTGGAGCATCCTGGTGAAGTTGTCCCATGGAATTGAGTTTGCGGTGTCCAGTCCAAGGGTTTGGACATGAGTGTCCACCAGGTGAGGGCCGGTCCCTCAATGTTCCCGTGGCGTATTTTACCCGGTTCTCATCCGAGCATTCAGCTATAGAGAAAACTGACTCCAGCTTCTCTATCCAACGAAGCAGTCCCACTGCTCCTTCAGTACCTTGAAACTTGTGAGGGTGGCAGCTCAGGAACGCCTTAAACGAGCATCCCTTCGTCGCCCCCGTGGGATCCTGTGCGTCGGGGTTCAATGCAACGTGTTAGTGTCTAGACTGTCTATACTATGTTAGTCATGTTAGGCAAGAGTTAATACCGTTGTTAGTACACTCGTCTCGCTGGCGTGACGGTTGGGCTCGTACTCCGCGAGTACCTTGTTGAATTTGCGTTCGACCATCATGTCGATTCGTGCCTTTTCTGCCTTACGTTTGAGTCGAAGGGCATGGGTTCCTCTTCCGGACATGTTTCTATTGGAAAGGTTAGGATGTTAGTTAGCATAAGTTAGAGTGTTAGTCAATTGTTAGGTCAGATGTCATGTTAACAATAGTCATAGCCATGATATATATATAAGCAAAAAGTAAAGCATCTTTCCATTAATGATAATAAGTTTGTGTACAATATTTTCCAAAAGAGATGCTACAAAAATTGCACGAGCACATCCCGCTCGGCTAAGTGATACAAAAGTAGAATACTGAAATAGAAATCCTAACTAGACAATCGTGGAGTGTGAATCTCCACTATCAGCAGGGCCATCATCGTCCTCCTCATCAGGATCCTCGTCTGGATCCTCGTCTGATCCTCATCAAAATATTCCTCATCGAGATCCACCGGCTCGAATTGGGGTTCTGGCCAGGCTGTGGCTCCACAATAAACTGTTCACCCATGCATTCAGCATGGCATCGCTTGCCTGGATCATGGCAAGGTTCTCCTCGTTGGCGTCCTCCACAGCTGATGCCAATCGTCCAGCGTGTCCATGTGTCACTCCGGCTAAGAATCCTGTTGCTCCTCGAGCAACGTTAGTCTATCATGGATGGTCTGTGACCTCAGTAGTGAACTCCTCCTGTCGCTGGATCACATCCTGAGTCCTAGCGACCAAGTCATCCTGCGTCCCTTCGACGCGTGCGAGTCTCTCCTCCAAGTATCCACATGTTTCTGGAGGCGCTGACTATGCTCCAACAGATCCTAAACCCATCAGTCATCACGCGTAGCTGGCAGGACTCACGTCTATAA
>SZYD01002323.1:0-45916 GCA_009363875.1 Mikania micrantha | reverse complement strand
TATTTTTGGTTGGTACTCGACACCGATCAGTATAAATCTTCTTTCATTAGATAAATGAATAATTAGTTAACTTGGTGACACTAATTAGAGAAACTCAAAAAACCAAGCCATTGCTCATATACACAATATGATTTTTTTGTTATGCCGATCTTAATTACCTGCTTTTACCAAGTCCAACAACAAGAATAAAAAGAATAAAAAAAAAAAATACATTGTTAAGCTTTAAATATTTTTTACATAAATATAATCACTATAGATACAAACAAACTTAGAGAGTGGTGGAACTTGAATGTTATGGAAGGGGTGGAAATATATGAGACTCAGAACACATGTTATTTTTTAAACAAAAGGCAAGACCACTATTTTAGTTAAAAATATTTTTCGGTCTAAAGATTAACACTGCTGATGAAAAAAGAGGGGGCGATCTAAAGAGCGTTGCCACTGAGTCACTGACCTTGGCATGTTTGTAAATTGAAAAACACGAGCAATCTCCTCAAGCATGATATGAAAAAAAAAAACCCTATCTGTGAGAGCCTATTCATCAAATGAAATATGAGCAAGGTCCAAAACAATAGTAGCATGATCTAGCATCAGACTAAGTATGAAAGTGATTTGTTACACTGATTTGGCATAACTTTGTTTGTGTATTAGTTATTGAGGGGTTAAAAGGAGTTGATCAGCATCATCTTGACTTGGTTCCCATCATTTGGACTCATAATAAATTAAAAGTTACTCTTGCTACCCATCTGAGAGCCTTAAGCATTGTACAAGGACGTGATATAGAAGTAACTCTTTCCCTTTCGGGTAAAATTGCACAACATGAGCATAATCGAAGTCAGCGACACTAAATTTAATATGGAATAAGGAACCTTGATTAGAGATCTTATCAGGTATAGACAAATTATCAACAACCTAAACTTACTTAACACTCGCAAGACCCAATATAACATTCTTGTTGGGATTCTAAGTCAGTTATGCAACAGCTAAGCAAATCGCATTTGTTTAATTATAGCTAAGCGCCTAAGCATGCCCTAAGTTATGTCAAAGCAACCAAGAATCTTAGGGGTGAGGTTTAGGAGGGAGTCTAATGTTGAATTTCTAAGGCTTTTATTAAGCAAATTATGCAGATGACTAGAACTAAGTTACACATAACAAGTATTATAATCTTGTATCAAGTGTGAGATGATTTGTAAGCAACAAATTAAGTTATACATATATAACAAGTATTATAAATTAAACTTGTATCAAGTGTTATTTTCTATATATAATTAGTATTGTTATTTAAAATTACTCTCATAAAATGAACAATCCAAACTTTATATCAAATCCCCTTTACACCTATAATCGACATGAACCATATATAATGTTTATCTATCGCCAAGGATAAGACATAATAAACAAATTTAGTAAATTCATTTAAGTTATGATTTGTATGTTATAAAAGGAAAAGTGTTAAGAAAAGGTTATATCTCAACCTTGGTACTTAATGTATGAATAATGTTCTATCTTTTAAAAGAGCGAAGATATATTCACTTTAAAAATATAAATTTTTTATTGAAATTATCATACATTTGTGGTCTCTAAATTTGTTATAAAATATATTCGTCACGTTTTTATAATATGAAAGGTTTGAGGTTAAGTTATTATAGGACCTTAACCGACAATCTAAAGCATATTATAGGAAGAATGAAACATAAAGTATCATAATGTTGAGTTACACATAGCAAATTTATTCCACTTTTCTTGAAAGATTCAATGCTACATTAACTTTTTTTCTCTTTTTTTTTTACTTGCGTCATCAATCCAATGTGTAAAGTTGTTGCATAACCTTTGAGACGCTTTTACAAGTAATGCTATATTTGAAAAATCATGACTATGGCTGTGGATTATCTAAAAAATAGTTTTAAAAGGTTACACGGTTCAATTTATTAATTGCACTAGTTCGTTCAAGACATCATAAACACTTGTATGAGGTGGAATCACCAATGTTTAAATTGCAGTATTAATAAAACTTTGTGTTGACGGGAAAACCTATATATGAATTCTTGTCATATGATTCTAATCTACCTGTTTAGATAAACAAAATCTCTAAAAACACATGTCATGTTTGTAAAGTATATCAGTTTTGATTTTCGTTTTTCTCTCTTATTAAATACATTGAATATTAAATAATAGTATTAGTTATATTCTTTTTATATTTTTTAATCAAAAACATATTTTGAATACATTAAAAATATATTAATATTAAAAACATGTTTTTTTTCAAATAACAAATTATTAGAAAATATAAAATTTTCAAAAACAGTTTTTTAAAACAAAATTTTAAAGAAAAAAACTTTGAAAAAATTATGCTCAAAATAACAAAAAAATATATAATATTACTTAAAGTATCAAATTATACGAAAATTTAAACGTATTTTATACTAAAAAAAGTCGTCTTACATTGTCTAAATTTTCATTATTGTATAATTATTATATTTTTTTATTTAGCACTTATGATACACTAACCTAATATTCAATACATATATAGAATTCATGAATTACACTTTGAATGTTTATTATCAATTAAATTGTTTAAGCAACTTATAATTTCTATATCGTCATTATTAATTATTATTTATTTTTTCTTTATTAAATCTGTGTAATATACATATTTTCTAATATAGTTATTATGTAAATATTGAACTTTTGGGCATTAATAAAACAAGAAAAGCCGCTGTTGGAAACTTTCAAAAAAAAATTCACGTATTCGTGCAATTTTGTCCAGTGACGTGAGGAACATGAGAAGGTATTTTAGGGTTCCTAACTTCAACAACACTTGATCTCTATTATTTACAAAACAAGGCACGTGGCGGGTTGTGGGGTGTTTAGCCACTAATAATTCTCTTACTCCAGTCGATTAATATGGCAGCAACAAGAAGTGCGGGGCAACGGTCAGGGACCATCCTAGCTAGCAGAACGTGATCCAACAAAATGATGGTTCATTGAGTCTAACATGTCCGAAGTTGACGAATACACAGCGCGCCTACATCACGTCATGGTTGCACCAGGTTTATGGGAAATGGTGGATCTGGTCATGGTTGACGTGGTAGACATACAAAAGAACAAGGTGGTGCGAGCCATAATCTGCCAACCTCTACCCAAATAGTTCTTTCCAAATGACTTTAACGCGAAGCGCTCGCAAAAGTTAAGAAGTCTTAAGAGTGTGGTTGATGCTAACCGGGTTCAACCAGGCCGTTTGCAAAGCCTAAAGCGTGAGTTCCATCAAACAAAGATGCAAAAATATTCAAACTGTGGAAAAGTTTGCTAGAAGACTATAAAAAATACATATAAGTGCATAAGTTTCAGAGTTTTTGATTGAATTTGGAGAAGAAAGTCATGAGTTTTGATTTATTCAACTACTTTTGATTAAAGTGAATTTTGTTGGCTTCTTCATCTTGATTAATGTGATATTTTGAATTTTTTTATTATACTTATCGATTGAATTTTACAAATGATTCTTAAATATTAACTTAATTCAGTTGATTTCTATTGTTATATGTTTATTCGTTTAATATATTGATGCCAATTGCTGCTAAGTTTTTTTTATTTTTAAATTCTTTACTTTTTATTAAAGACTCATTTTATTTTTTAAACATTTATTGTATATTGTGTTCTAAAAATGTTTATGCATGTATGTTTTATAAAAAATCTTTAATTGTTAGTTGATATGGTAATAATAAATAATATTTTTTTAGCTGCATTTTTTATTCACGTTCAATACAATTTAATTTGTTGCTTCCGTTTGCAATTCACTTATTAGATATATGTTATGTTATTATCTAAAGAATAATATGTTAAATCTATTATCAATATTTATTAGAATTGAAATCACTTTTTTTTACTAAAATAACCTAATTTTATTGCTCGCTTTGCGCCTGCGAAATGCTTGGGCTGACCCTAGACATGTTAGATTGTTTCATTGCTGGTTTGGCAACAATATAACAACAGACCAAGGGATGCAAAGGAATTTTCGAACATACGGGTAAGCATATGTTGTATAGCACGAAGGTCAATTCAAAGAAGAAAATCAATCAAGTAGAAGCCTTAGCCGTGGGTACGATCAAGGACGATGCTTGTATAACAACAATGACAATCGACATGAAGGAAATAGTTAAGATAACCAAGTTAACCATGAAAATCAAAATAATCAGAATCAAGACAAAAGGAATATTCATTGTTAGAATTGCAATAATCTTGACCATTATACATGAGCATGTAACAAAATACCAATAGTAGAATCAAACTTGTACAAGACGATGACAAAAAAAACAACTTATGATGATGACAACATTTAAAATTGAGAAGGAACAAGCCCCCCTATATCAAGGTACCTATGACAAATGCAAATAATAACAAGATAAGTCAATTTGATAATTGGATAACAATGCATCAAATCATTATAACTAGTCAAGAAAATCACTTTAAATAAATTGACTAAAAAATAAGTGCTATTTGGTGACTTGTCGAAAATTAGAATAAAAGGTAAGGAGTCAATAGTGTTTGGATGCAAGAAAGGGACACTAGGTTGTATACATTGTTAATACTTTAAGTTTTGACCAACTAACTGAAATTAATGCAAAATATGAATGGTGGATGAGAAAGTCTTAAACCAAGTTCTCATGAAGGTGACAAGAAACTTATAGAGGTGACAATTTTTACCCATATCAAAGGAAATATGTTGGTTTGGTTAAACAATTGTAGTATAATGAATTGAAATGGGTAATATCATAATATTAAATGGGCTGAGATGGGTATCACTTAAACAAATTAAATGCAGGTCAAGATGGGTAACCAAAAAAATATGTATATGCAATGAATCCAAACATTTAAGAATGATTAATAACATACTTTATGAGAAAATTACTAAAAATAATCCAATGGACTATTTGTTTACTTATAACACATCTTAAGTTAAACTAAATTGATTTTTTTAAGAACAATCCATTTAGACCCGAACTAATTTTGCTTAAAACCTTACCTGACCCGCACTCATCCTTACCCAAACCTGTTCTGACCTGTTACCCAACCCGACCCAACCCGCCCATCTTGCCAGGCATACAAGAAAGCACTAACAAAATAGAAACTTAGATATGCTTACTCACTTTTATTGATGGTCAAGGATGGCTTTGACATGCTAGACTTGATCATGTTAATTTTAAGATAACGAATAATATGTAGGCAAAAAATATGGCACATGGAAATTATCAAACTAATACATGTCATCGATATGTGAATCTTGCATGCTAAGGAAAAGATGCAAAATGACCTATTCCAAAACAAGTCATGTACCAAACAATAAAGCCACTTGAATTAGGTCACATTGTCTTGTGTGGACCAATTTCTCCACCCACCATGCATGGAAAGAAGTCGATATTTCATGTTATTGCTTGATAGTTATTCAAGATTACACATGCTTACACCCATGGAATTAGGGAAAATTACGAAATTGATCAAAGTTGACCAAATATTTACCAAAATAATCATCCAAATTTAGCCACCAGTTTCTATTTAAGACGTCTCTTTATACGCCCCTTTAGATGCCCTCTTTTGGTACTTTTTGAAAACATACGGGCCCACAAGTTGGCGGCTTTGTCGGGGTCTAAATGGGTGTCTTAAGACCCCGTTTTCCACCGATGTTTTAAGATGCCTTTAGACGACCAATTTAGACGTCTATTCTGACGTCTTTTTAGAGTCTTTAGACTCCAAAACGACGTCTTTAAACGCCGGTTCTGGATTGAAGTGACATTACTAGATTTGACTGATTTGACGGATAAAATACGTTAGCATGGGCGTCTAAAGGCGTTTTAAGACGCCGGTAGGAAAGTGGTCATAATATACCCATTTAGACCACGACAAAACCGCCGACATGTGGGCTCGTATGTTTTCAAAAAGTGCCCAAAAAGAGCGTATAAAGGGCGTCTAAAGAGGCGTCTTAAATAGAAACGGGTGGGTAAAATTTGGATGATTATTTTGGTAAATATTTGGTCAATTTTGACCAATTTCGTAATTTTCCCTTAGAATTAAACATGATGCTTTTAGATGTATGTAAAAATAAAAAAATAGAGTCGAAAACATCACTAAAATTAAAAGTAAGGATGCAAACGAGCCGAGCCGATCCCGAGCTCGTTAAGAGTTTTGTATTCAAGGCTCGAGCTTGGCTCGTTAGAAAATTCTAGGCTTGAGCTCGGCTCGACTCGTTTATATTTTAATCATTTAATTTATTTACTTTAATTAGTAATTTAATATATATTTAAAATTTTACTTTCCAAAAAACATAAAATATAAGATTTAAATATATCTATCGTAATTTTATATATAATAATAATAAATTTTATAAATATTCGTTCAAAATAATAAATAAAAGTTATAAAAATAAAAAAGCTCGTTTAGGACTCGCGAGCCGGCTCGAACATGATATGTAAAGCTCGAACTCAGGCTCGATAACTAAACGAGACATATTTTTGTGCTCAGGCTCGGCTCTTTCTATTTTTTTACGTATTTTTATCACCCCCAATTCAAAGCATCAAAACAATATCATTGAGAAACGAAACTTTGAGTGATTAATAGCACAACAACTCTAATAAAAGCCTTGAAAATTCCTCAAAATTTTTGGGAAGCGATGCGTCATTTCGTTTATTTAGTGAATTGGGTTTCGGCCAATGCATTAAAAAATGTAACCTCATATGAAGCTTTGAACGGTCGTTAACCAAATGTTGCACCTTAGAGTTTTTGGTTGTTGTTCTTTGCTACATAAAATTGCCAACGGCGAATTTAGAAACAACTTGACGGCCGTAGCAAAGAAGTTGTTTGCCTTTGATTGGAACCCGAAACCAAACATTATCGCTTATTTGACCCGACGGAAAAGGATAATAGGTGAGTCTAGACGTGAAATTTCAAGAAAACAAAAGGTTTGAGTAGGGAAAAGTCGTACTGCAGTAGAGGTTCTCAAACCGGTTTTTTTGCTCAACCGGTCCGGTTTGGTTAACGGGTGGTCAAAACCGGTTTGGGTGAAAACCGGTTCGGTTTGGAAACCGGTTTGGGAGATGTGGGATGTCAAACCTATAGAACCGGTTTGGACAGGTTTGAAACCAGTTTGGAGGGTTTGAAACCGGCTTGGAGGGGTTGAAACCGGTTTGGGAGATGAAGATGTCAAACCTATTACAAACCGGCGGTTTGGACCGTTTTGGAAACCGGTTTGGGTGCAACCGGGTTGAGATCATGACTGGACCGGTTTGGAAACCGGTTTGAGAACCCAAACCGGTTTTTTTGTTCACCTCTATACTGCAGCTAGGTATACTGGATCCTAATGGGCCAATTTTTTGGTACAAAGCGATGGAAACCAGCTGGGAAAACAACTCAGCCCATTGCGACTCATACTATTGCAGCTCAAAAGGCCCAAAACGTAGGGAATAGCCATTTCAAAGCCCAGCCTTGCACTCCACAAGATGGGGCTATAGCCCACCATAGTAATCCCGAATCTCAACTTTCCAGGCCTAATTCAAAAGGAAACTACTCCTACTAATAGAGGTGGGCAAAACAGTTTTTTTTTATGAACCGGTTCTAGTTTCGGCCAACAAAGTCAATAACCGGTTTCGATTCCGGTTTTTTACCGGTTCCGACCGGTTTTTTACCGTTTCGGTTCGGGTTTTGGTTTGGTAAGGTTTTTCGGGCTCCGATTTATCTGAAAAGCCAAAACTGCCTATACCCACCGGTTTGAATATGACCAGTTCGGGTTGTCGGTTCCGGTTTTAGGTTTTTTGCACACCAGTCCTACTGTCCTACGCAAGCCATTTAATTCGCAGAGCATAACCAGCATAATCTAGACCCGAGTATCAACTCCTAAACATATAAAAATGTTGATAATGGGCTACGAAGAACTAGAAGCGACTCGAGGTTTTCAACGCATTTTGGTGATGACTTCAAAGAAAAGGTGTTTGTGAAAAAATTCGACCACATGCTTGGGATGGAAAAATTAGACAATACATTACTGTTAATCAAAAATGTGAAGAATGAGACCTTTGATAGTCGCACTGTATATACGACCTCATAACAACCGGATCAAGTAACATAAAGATCAAGAGGTTTAAAATGTAAAATGAAATATGAACGTGACATACAAAATCTCAAGTTATTAGCTTATTATTTGGAGATCTAAGGTGTCATACTTAGATTAAACCGAAGCAATATACCGATAACGTACCAATATTGTACCGAATCGGTATCGTACCGATTAATTCAGTACGGTATACAGTATCCACTTTTTCAAAATTCCGGTACCAGTATTTTCGGTATAGGTAACGGTATAGTACCGATCTCATCCCTAATGTCATGTGTCAAGCCCCCTAATTCACATAGTTTTTCTTAGAGTAAAAAAAGCATACTTTTTACATTAATTTTTTAATTTGCAAATATTTCTATTAACAACTGTAAAATGGAAATTGTTAACTACTCTGATATGGTGGAATTAGGTTACTAAATTAATAATATAGAAAGCGAATGTAAAATTTTAGATTAATAACACAGAAGACTTTTACCATAAAGCCTTATTATTTGAGTTCATATATACAAGAAATTAAATAGTTGATTCAAAGGTATATGTATGAGATATGAATGAAGATCAAACCTTTTTTTTAATAAAAAATGGACTTAAAATGACTCGAATGCCCAATAAACTAAAATAAAATGATAGATAAAAAAATATATGAATACCTAATGCTTCGCCTCTTTATATAAAGCCAACTAGGAAGTAGGAAGGGACATAAGGTTGTTTCTTGTTTACTATTGATTTTGACTCGCTCAAGCTGTTTAGCTTCCTGATTCATCTCGCTCGGTCCTAGGTTGAGACCATAAGCATCTGTTTTTTTTTTTTTTTTTTTTTATGAATCTTTTTTTTACGACACCTAATCTGCTTCCAAATCTATCTAATTGTAGGATTTAAACCTCTAAACTTTAAAAGACGATATCACCTATTACACAACCAACATATCATTAGCTAAATGCCGTTTTGGTACGACCTTTTGGTTTTTGAGCTAAATGCTCTTTTAGTTTTTTTTTTTATGAACTTAAAAACTAAAAAAACTTGAATGTTGTGATTCTTTTTGTGTTTTAATCGTATTTTATATCATCTAAATTTTCATTGATGCTTGTTTATTATATTTTATTTATTCAACACGCGTAATACATGTTATATGAAACTATTTTAATTTATAAATTAACTTGGATTTGGAATCTAAAGGCACAAAAGGGATAGCTGGAATACTTAAAACCCCTCGATGGACATTTAATATTCAAACATCAGTTTTATTTAAGTGAAATCAGTCACATCATACATATATTATTTTTACTCATATATATATTTTAGATATTTTTAGAAGGGTTGAATACTAATGGTTTATGTAGTTTATATAAAACTAGATTATTACCCCGTGTATTACACGGATTTAATATAAAATAGTTAGTAATAAAATTTATAAAATTATAAAACGATATTTTAAGAGAAAATGATTAATTTACGTATTAATGAATACTTCAAATAATACAAAAACAATTAAAAACTTTAATAACTATACAAATGATATATTATATTTTTGATTTGTAACAATTATTATCTTTGAACAAATTGATAATAAGGTTTTAGTTTATATTCTATTAAAGAACAACTTTTATAAATCAGAAATGTAAAAAATATAATTTATTTAATTATTTAATTTTAACGACTCAATTTGTATATAACGTTAAATATAAGGACCAAAAGTGTAACTTTCTCAATTATTTTCTTCCTTTGGTTTTTAAATAAATTTAAAAAACGTCATCAGTTTATAAAAATCATATTGTTTTAAACATCGGTTTATATTATTTTTAAAAACCATTTTTAAAGAAATTTTTTTTCTATATGACTTTGATTTTCTGAAAATATAATATTTCTTATTTTAAAAAATAATATTAAATTTTTTTACATTTTATAAAATTTTCTTATATGTGCTTTCTAATTAAAAGATAAATAATATTATTAGTTTATTAGTATTATGATTATTTAATATGAAAGAGAATATAATTATTTAACAGGAGATAATTAAATAAATTTGATAAAAAGTTGACATGTGACAATTAGGGAGTAATAAGATGACATATGGAAAAAAAACATTTTTGTTTATTAGTATAGTAAGATTTACTTTAAGTCTCTAATTAAAAACATATATACATGCTAATCCTTGTACTATGCACATGTTTCACATTTGTACCTAACCTCCTTTATTCTTCAACAAAACCATCAAATCTCCACCTCTTTGGTTGTCTTCTTCAGCCACCCCTCTAGGTGTTTTCACTGCCCTCCTACCACTCCTTTGGTCGTCATCTCCTGCAACACAAACAATGATGGTCGCTAGGGCTATCGGAGTTCTTTCACATAACGTACCAAGCTAAACTTTGAAGTAGAAATCAGCAAATCACCACTCAAAACGTCCCTTAAATGCGACACCTTTGCTGATTAGAGTAAAAAAAAAAATTTGAACAGCCATACTATCATACTCATACTCCTACACTACACTCAATATTCCAGCCTTGCTTGAATTTGAACCCAATACCTCCTTTTTAAAAAACAATGACTCTACCAAGTGTTCTAGTCTCACATTAGGTGCTGATTAGAGTAGATAGCAATCCAAACTAACCCCACCTTGCCACTTCTTTCAGCTTGTGAATCTTTGTCTCACCCCAAACCCTACTAATTATTGGTTATTTTCTTTGTATATTTATTTGCTTATGGAAAATATTTTGGGTTGGGCAAAGTGAGCCTACACCTATAATTTGTTTTATTGTATGTTATTCGTAACATATATTATTTTACCAATATAAAGGTATTTTCATCATTTTAAAGTCTCCTCAATTAAACACAATTAACGCTCATTGATATATACTTTGTTACAGTCCAATCTATACTTTGTTAAAGTTAAAAAGAATAAAAAATAAAATTTAAACAAACCATAGACTATCCATGCAATTATCGATTCATAAAATTATAAAATTAATAATAATATAACACGAAGAGACCCATCACCCAAGGGCCAAGACCCATGAGAGGTGGGTCAGAGTACCAGGCGGTCAGGCACACTGTTTAACCACTTTTTTTATTTTCCAAAAAGTAAAATAAATAAATATTTATCCACGTTACCCATTCTCCTTGCCTATATATACAACTTATATCCACCACACCACCATCACAAACCCACCGTCGCCGCCGCAGTCGCCACCATGGCTCCATCTTACTCTCTCTCCACCCTCACCCTCTCCATCATCCTCCTCTTTCCACTCTCCTTCGCCTCTATGATCCTCACCGTTGTAAACAACTGTCCCTTCCCCGTCTGGCCGGCCATCCAACCAAACGCCGGCCACCCTGTCCTCGAACAGGGCGGCTTCGCTCTCAACCCCCACTCCCACCGCTCCTTCCCAGCACCAACCACCCACTGGTCAGGCCGTCTTTGGGGGCGTACTGGCTGTGCCCACCGAAACGGTCACTTCACATGTGCCACAGGTGATTGTGGTGGCAAATTAGAATGCAACGGGTTAGGTGGCGCTACCCCCGCCACCCTAGCCCAGTTCAGTCTCCACCACAGTCACACCGACCAGTCCTCATACGCCGTTAGCCTGGTCGATGGGTTCAACATCCCCATGACAGTGACACCGCACGAGGGTAAAGGCACGTGTCCGGTGGTCGGATGTAAAGCTGATCTGCTGGCAACGTGCCCATGGTCCTTACAGAAACACGCGGAGGGGCGCGTGGTGGCGTGCAAGAGTGGGTGTGAGGCGTTTAACACCGATGAGTTTTGCTGCAGAGGTCATTTCAACAACGCGCAGACGTGTAAAGGGTCGAAGTGGTCGCAGTTCTTTAAGCACGCGTGTCCGGCGACGTTTACATTCGCGCATGACAGTCCGTCGCTAACGCATGAGTGTATGTCGCCACGAGAGCTGAAAGTGATATTCTGTCACTAATTAGTTTTAGCGACTGAAGGGGGGTGTTTTAGGGATTTGGGAATAAAAAACTAGTTTAGTTTGGTGTTTTGAATGGTTTCATGTAGTAGGTGTTGTATGTGTCACGTGTCTGTAATTGTACTATTTTATGGAATCTTACTTTGTGGCCTATCTGAACTGTTAATCTTCATGTATAGTAGAGTAAATTATGTTTTTTTTTACCAAAACATAACTATAGTTCGGATCTAAAACGTTAGTTATTTAAATCATATACACTGAATTGATGAAATATTATATTTTGGTTTGAAATAGTTAAAATAGTTTAACAATAGATGCTAAAATCGTAAATCGTAATTTACTGTATATATAGTAAATAAAGGCGATAAGTTTTTTTAACAATAAAGTTATTATTATAAGGTCCTAATATAGATCACATTATCTTCCTCTCATCATCATGTTATTATTTTTTACGGCTTGTATAGACCTACCATGTAATTTGATTAAACAAGTATTAACCAATAAATACTGCAATCCTAACACATTAGTTAGAAAAAAAATTATACATGTATAGTTTTTGACATATACTATTGTATGAAAAACTAAATACTAAATGACCTAACAAATATTTACCGGTAAAGTTATATACGGTCTGTATGGCTTTACACGGTCATATTAAAAATAAGATGATGTATAGTTAACCAAAGAAGTACGTATGATTATAAACCACATATTATAATTGTGTTTAGCGTAATTTTAATAGGTTTGTTTGTATAGAGTTTGGACTTTGGACCAAAGTTATAAGATAAGCTATCTAATATACTATAAATATACTATGAAATTTGCCGTTCAAAAAAAAAAAAAACATATCGATAATATACTATAAATATAAATTTTTAAATTTTAATAGACCAATAACATTAGTTCTATACTTTTATTTTTATATCTAAAATTTTAAGATTTATTATAATTTGTTTATTCATTTATCCTATTTAAAATTTGATGTTTATATAGTAATTTTTCAAATAATGAGATTTGCTATCTATAATCTATATACATTTTTTTGAACTGAAAAACTAATAATAAGATAAGGTTTATAATGAAATAGATATAACGATACAAAATAAGACAAAATTTAAAACATTTTTTGAGAAGTTATAGCTATTTGAATATAGCTATATAGTGTGATGTTTTCTTTTAAAGAAAAACCTTTCTCCTTTCATAACAGTCATAAAGGTATCATCTTTTATTGATTTTTTCACTCATAAATCTATTTATATTTTTAAATATTTATTGAAGAATTGAATTAATTATCCATTATAACATGCAAATGAAATACTACTTCTATTTTTAAAAAAAAATTGTTGAAAAACAAATCTATAATATTCAAAGTAATTCAAACTGTTAGGATTTAAGCTTGTCAGCTTGTGGTATGTCATTAATTCACAATTTTTATTAAGCGGCTCAATCTTAGACCACGCGGTGTGCCAAGTGAACGGGGTGTGGGTGGGGCTGGATTGGACGTGGAACACCACCCCCTTGGGGCGTGGATGACTTGGGCATGGCCACAGCCACGCTTCTCGACCGTTTGACCATTAATATTTTCGACCGTTTGGAGGGCTCCAATGGCTACATTTGGCAAATAAAAAAAAATTCCTATATAAACCATTCATTTAAACACAAATTTTCACACTCAAAAAAATACTTCTTTCATTTTCTATACAAAAAAAAAGCTTTTCAATGGATCCCAACCAAACATCAAACCAATACTACAACCCAAGCACCCCAACTAACCGAAACCCGAACACCCCATCTCCGAATTGGTTCTTCACCCGTTCACCTATGAATCCTTTTTTTGATTCAAATTGTTATCGCCCGCATTTTGAATCGAGTACACAACAAGGGTTCTACACCTTGCTGAATATGGTTCGAGTCAACAAGCACACGAGTTTGCTCAACTATCACAGGTTGAAGTTATACCCGAAACACAAATTAGCTATTTTATTTTACTAATTTGTAATGTTTATATATAATTTTATGTAATTTTTTAATTTATGATTAATAATATCTAGTTATTATAATTTTAAAAAATTAAAATTAAACAAAATGATATTATCACCAAAGAAGGGGCATTTACACCACAAGTGGTTGAGTGGGTGGTTGTGGTGGATGCCTATGTGGCGCCTAGCTGGAGTGGTTCCAACCATGAACCATGAGGCATACCCCATGGTCTTATAATGATATATAGTTCTTTTACATTTTTTTTAAATAAACTATCCCGTTCATGTTTCTACATTATGTTTTACTTCAGTTTAAACCTATGATCTTTCAAAGCCTCTATTATTAGTGTGATTTTTAACGGAGCAGTTATTTTCACACATCTTTTTTTTTATTTTAACACTCTAAAGACACTATACGTAATAGGAGTTTTTTTTCCAAACGGGTTTTGGTGGGAAAATTATTTACCAAAATGGGTAATTTGAAAAATATTTACCAAATGGGTGTTTTTCACTTATTTCTTTATTTTTAACTAATTTATTATACCATAATACCATTTTCCTATTTTTTTTAATCAATTCACTCTAGTCTCTTTAGTTTTTCTATTTTGATTGAATCAAAAATAAACTAGTTAAAAATAAAGAAATAGGTGAAAAACACCCATTTTGGTAAATATTTTTCAAATCACTCATTTTGTTAAATAATTTTTCCACCACCACCTTTTTGGGAAAAAAAACTCTTACTATATGAGGCATATAACATCATCTGACACTCACTGATTCGACAATGATTTGTTTCGTATACATCTCGCATAAAACCTATACAAGACGTATACGTCTATATGAGGCGTATACGAATCCAATCATAAACACTTTAAAATTCTAACAAATAATAATTGACCTCATATACATCTTTGTATAAGCGTATTGCGGGCGTTAAGGATAAGAGTTAAATGCATGGGCAGACGTACATTATAGATACCGATGTCACCGGACAACATCGATTATTCTGCGTATATAGACATTTATGAACGGTGCTTTTAAGTGACAGCATCGGTTTTTGGACTAGTGACAGCACCGATTGCAACGGCTAGTGTTGAAAGAATTTTTTTTTCTTAAATGAAGCATGTGAAAAAGAAAATGTGTGAGATGATAGGAGATGAGTATCTGAATGATTCTTGCATTTGTTAAACTAAAAAATGGTAATTCCAACAAGTTTTGGATCGAATATGTAATGTAACGTTTTTAAAAAATGAAAACTCATAAGAAAAAAGACTAATCCGTTATTTGTTTCATAACGACCAAAATGCCAATATTAACATTGATAGTATGTAAACGTAACTCGTTGTTCAAACGACTATTCGGACTTCTTAGAGCTAATTGAAAAGCTGGTTGAAAAACCCGGACCCTTGATTAAAGTATATTTCTTTCATGTCATTTAAAACTTACAAATCGAAAAGATCAATAGAGCGTAAGAATCGAAAACGTTTTCTTTTTTGTAGGACACACAGGTGGTCCCTCTTTTATTTTAACCACAACCCAAAAAAAGAAAGCGACCACCGTGGTCACACCAGGGTCTCACGTTTCAACTTTTATCATTACTTTTTCTATTTTTTTATAATATATTACGTTAACTTTGTTAAACTGATATTGTTTTCTTTAGTTATGAAATTTTTAAAAAATTTCTTTTCTAAAAAGATCATTTTTTATTTTATAAAATTTTGTAAACTTGCCCTCCAAACTTTTAAGAAAACCCGTTAGCTATTGCTAAATAAGATCATACATCTTAAAAAAAAAATACTATGTAGTCATGGTTCAAGCTTTGTGGAAACCTAAAGGAGATAACTGAAAAATAATTAAATAAATAAATAAATAATAAAAAACAATTTTCTTTTTCTTACATTTTGGTGGACCAAAAATACTTGTTAGTTTCAGCTTTAGTCCAATTCAATTTTTAAATCCAACTGTATGTATAAGGTTCTTATATATTGAGTTGATTGAGTTAATGAACCGACAATGATAATAGCCTATTAAGACCACCCACAATACCCTCCCCGCCCTAGCCAGCGGCTTCCCACCCCGCCGCGGGGTCCAGCGGGCACACCGCCACCCTAGCCAGCGGCGCCCGCTCAAACCGGCCCAGCGGCCCCCGCTCCCCGTTGAAATCCACTTGAATGTGATTGGTCCATCCTCTCTTGACCGTTATTAAACGGTAATAAACCAAAAAAAAAAACTTTTTTAAACTAAATAAATACCCAACATTTTTACACACTCAATTCCATCCAAAACTCTCTTAAATTTTATACATTTTTTTATAAAAATGTCATCATCCTCTACGGTGTTCTCATCTTCTGATAGCGAGGGTACTGATCTTTTTATCGCGGCTTTGTCTACCATGGCTCAAGAAAACGCTTCTCAGATTCCTCGGCCTATAATTAGAAGAATTCAGATTAATCGAGACAGGGAAGCTGGGCATGATCTGTTGATGCGTCATTATTTTGGGCCCGAACCGTTGTATAATGAGAAGTTGTTCAAGAGGCGTTTCCGGATGCAACGACCTCTATTTGAACGTATCGTGAACGATCTGGAGGTTGCAGATACTTATTTTCAACTGAGATGGGATGCTCGCGGCAGGCGAGGATTCACACCGTTACAAAAGTGTACGTCGGCTATTCGACAATTGGCTTACGGGAGTACGGCAGACTTAATGGACGACTATTTACAGATGTCAGACAGCACTTCCAGAGAGTGCCTTTATAATTTCTGTAAGAATATCCGTCGACTCTATGGTCCTAAATATTTGCGCAAACCAAATTATAATGATGTTATGAATTTGTACGAACACCATGAAAATTATCATGGATTTCCCGGTATGCTTGGTAGTATTGATTGTATGCACTGGGATTGGGAAAATTGTCCGGTTGCATGGAGAGGACAATTTATGAGAGGCGATCACGGATGCCCCTCAATTATTCTTGAAGCAGTTTGTTCACAGGATTTATGGATCTGGCATGCATATTTTGGCATGCCTGGTGCGAATAACGACCTAAACGTTCTAAACTCGTCGCCGTTACTCAATGATATGGAAAACGGTGTGTTTCCACAGTCATCGTTTTTTTGTAACGATAACGAGTACGCTCACAGTTATTATCTTACTGACGGTATTTACCCAGAATGGCCGGTTTTTATGCAAACAATAACATGTCCAACAACCTTTAAACGGAAAAGGTTTCAAGTAGCACAAGAGGGTGCAAGGAAGGATATTGAACGGGCGTTTGGTGTTCTTAAAAAAAGATTTCAAATTATTAAAAATCCGGCTAGAGCATGGCATCCTAAAAAAATTAGATCCGTTATGTATGCATGTATCATAATACACAATATGATACTTGAATGTGAGGGCAAGTCGATTAGCCCGTTTGTTCCCGATGAAGACGAACCGTCTTCTCCTTTTGAAATTGATGACCCGCGTAGAGATAACCAAATTTTGGCGTTGCGAAACAAAAGCATTCACGAGTCGTTAAAAGCCGATTTGGTCGAACATATCGAAAGGGTTCGAACCGATATTGTCGTTCGTAGCATCTAAGCCGTCTAGAATATTTTTAATATGTTATTGTTTTTTTAATGTAATGTGTCTTTTTTTTTTGTAAAATATTGAATTATTTTTAAATTAGAGTAATGTTTTTTTATTTAATTTTAATTGTTGATGACGTGGAATAGTGGGGAAGGGTTTTCAGTGGGGTGACCATTGTGGGTGTTAAAGGATTTCAGTGGGGTGATGACGTGGCAGGAAATTTCAGTGGGGAAGAGTTTTCAGTGGGGTGACCACTGTGGATAGTCTAATGAGTATTTCTAATTTCTCATGTCACCATTTTATACTTCTTCTTTTTTTTAGTATCATTCACCATTTAATGTCATCATAATTTACCAATTTAGAAGTTGCATTCCTTTTTCTTTCACCAAGAATACTCTTCGTTTAAGACCCATCATATCTCACCCATAGTTTCATAAATTTACCAATTTTATTCCTTTCCACTAAAATACTCCTAGTCAAATACCCATGCATCATGTTTCATCCATAGTTTTATAAATTTACGAGTTGAATCCTTTTTTCACCAAGAATACTCCTTGTTTAACACCCAATGTTTTATCTATAGTTTATTAAGTCATAGACCTAACTAGTTATGCACACACTCCTAAGTGATAAAAGAAAGAAAATCCTCTTCTTGAATACTAAAAAAATAGTTAAAAAGATATGTTATAATAGTTCTAACTCTATCATAATACCTGAAAGTATACTTTGTTCTAGACCTAAAACATATCATCTTAGAAAAGTAAGCGTTAAAAAACCCAGTTTGTTAAAAAAGATGACCGAGAAACATAAAAAAAAAAACTAAATCAATAAAAAGATGAGAAAACATAAAATTTTAAAAAGAAACTAAAAAGATTTGTAAATGTTCAATAAACCAAAACATAAAAAAATAGAAAAACCTATTGGAGTGAAACATGTGTCTACATATCAAATAAGCACTGCTCCTTAACCAGTAAGCTAAAAGCTTAGTTAGGTTTAAAAAGTTTTAACAATAATTTTAATACCTAAAATTGTTTTGACACAAACAGATTTTTATCTTTTCTAATAGTACAGTTTTACCATTAATCTTTGATCACCATTTTAAAAATAAACGTTTTTAATTCATGATTATATTTCCTTATACACCAAGAAATGTACCAATTTATATGTCTTATATATATTGTATGAATGCACCACTTAATTCAAGTTAAGTCATGTTCCACCAATCGTTCAACTAAAACAGCTTAGAAGCACATAAATATTTACAATATTACAATCACATAAGCTTGGCCGGGTTTATTCTTTTATGAATGTTTAAACCTAACCCACCCTTGTCACCTTTCCAAGTGATACGCCACTACCTTCACGAATCACGTGGCATGTTTTATTTTTTAACAAGAATAAATATATAATTCAAGGTTAACTTTCATAATTTATCCAATTCAATTCAAGCACCATATTATGTACGAACTTTCCTTCGAAAACGCATCAAACGATTCAGTGTTTGAACTAGTTCGTAGTTGGTTATGGCGAACTCCAAATTAAGAATAGGGAATGCGTATGAACTGACCTTTGCATTTAAAGCCATCCTATTGCACATTTCTCTCCGATGTATGTTGACCTCCTAAAAGTCAATCAAATGATCACAACCAAATTAACTTGACTAATTTTGGTCCAAGTTGACCAAAATTATCTTTATTCCAATTCCGATTAACCTTATTTAACTAATTAAAATTTTTATATATAGGTATCCCATCTGATACCTTTTTATCACCAAAATTAATTGAGTTTAGACCCATGGCCGATTACTTCAACCCAAATTAACAACAATGAATACCATTAATCAAATAAAGAAATCAGATGAAAAAGAAAAAGAAAAAAGAAAAACAACAACGAATAACATCAAGAAGCAGCATTAATAACATTATTGTACATAATATATCCATGTATTATGTATGATGCGAGTATACATACATATATATATACACACACACACAAATCTTATATAATAAAAATATCATTTAGAAGAGTAACTTTAAAAAGGTCGCAACTAAAAACAACAAATTATGGTAAAATAGATATACAATATTATTTAGCACATGACATGACACACACCACCAACGAACCACTGCAGCCTGCATCCCTTCAACGCGGTTTTACATAACTCCCCATCCTCACCACGATCCCGTCATTGTCACGAACATACCCAACCTTCTGCCCCCATTCTTTCTCCTCTGGCTTGCACACCGCATCCGCCCCGTTCTCCACCGCCCTCTGCAATTCCATACACTTAATTATATAAACACACGTAACTTCCATATGACGCATGTAAACGAACCAAACGAACCACGACCGGAGCTCGTTTATGTTTCATAATCAACAATGAAGGATAGGACGTTTTGCTTGTTAAAATATGTGAAAATTGTATTCTTAAAAATATCATTAAGTGGTGGTTTTTTAACTGTATTTTTTTTTAAAAGTTCACATTTTCTGTATCAAAGCAAGGGCAGCCCTTCAACTTTGATGCATAAAAAAACACACGTCCTGCTAGTTAGCAACTAGAAACATAAAAAGTAATAAAAAAAATTCTTTAACAATATTTTTTCAACTCTTTTATTATGAATAATTACATATATACTCCTATTTACAACTCTAATACATATATACCCAAATCAATCAATCAATCAACGTACTCAGTATATCCCGCCATTAGCATGCTAAGGCAGGGTCTGAGGAGGGTGAGATGTAGACAGCCTTACCCCTACCCCGTAGGGGTAGAGAGGCTGCTTCCAGTGAGACCCTCGGCTCATGATGCTTGATCAACCGTCCGAAACGATTTTAACGTTATTTTCACTAAATAAGTAAAATAACGTTAAAATTAATGCAATTTTACTTTTGCCCCTCAAGAGCTGTCGACACATATATACATTATATGTGCGCACCGCTAACGGGGCGTATACATATATACCCAAATCAATTTTATAATTATCTTTCTTTAGATAAAGATTGATAAGAAGATATATGCAGTGGCGAAGGTTAGTGAGGACAGGGGGCGACTGCCCCCCTGTTTTTTCGTTCAGTGGTGTACATTTCTCGATTCGTAGTGCAAAATTTTTTAAAAATTTTTATTTCGCCCCCGGAAAAAAACTTATACCCTATGTTCGCCCCCTGAAGTTTCGCCCCCTACGCTTGGGGTCAAGCTCCGCCACGGGATATATGTTAGAGGATATACGTAATTCAAGGAGTTTTACAAAAGAGTTTTACAACGAGTATATGTATTTTATTTTTTAAGTTCCCTATTATTAATAGAAGAAGAAAAAAAATCGATGAACAACCCCGTCGAAAGGTTCGGGTTTGTTTACGGGTCAGATATAAAACGAACACCTATTAATCAACACCTTATACGCCGCATCAACATCCGCATAAGCAAAGCAGATCTCCAGCTGATTCCTCCGGCTTTTCGACTTCTGTTCCTGCACCTCGCCGGTGATATCATCGGTCTCATGTTGATGCACCGGCGTAAATGCGATTGTCGTCTGTCCACTTTCCAATTCACCCCATCTAACATCAATGCACACAAACAATCACCAATTTTAGATTTATTTCATAACAAATTTTATCTGAATAATTAATTAATTAATCAAATAAATAATTACCTGTGGGAGCCGTCTAACATACGAATAGATGCACCGAACGCCTTTTTGTAAAAGTCGACGGATTTGGCCACGTCTTTGACGTAAACAACCGTGTATGCGTATGCTGGGTTCATATTTGACGCCATTGCGATTGAATTTGTAAGTAGCGTTGCTGATTTGATTTGATTTGTATTTGAAGCAAAGGTCAATTGGGAATTGATTAACGAAGAACTAGGATTGGCATTGATCAGGAGTTGTTGGATTGACACGTGGCGAGCTGTGTGCTTTTTTGTATACGTGGCGGTCTTTCATGTGACTCTGTGATGACCATGCATTTATTTTGTAACATTCATTCGTCAATGGAAATCGTTTATTTTTTCCTAGGCTCTCGAAGTGATGATAACCCGACCTGTGCCAGGACTGGTGAGTGGTGCCCGTGACCCGGATATACACGCCTTTTGTGTGTGTCACGAAATTATCAACCATGACTCTATGTATGGGCCGGCTTAATGGACTTAGGTAACTAGGACATGCCTACGGCCTTCAAATTTTATAAGGCCTCGTAAAACAAATCAACTAGCCAACTAGGCTTATGTATGTTACTATGTTAGTAAGTTGGATGCGTCAATGGGCTTGAAGCCAGTGGCGGAGCTTGGTCGACTTGATAGCGAAAATTTTTGAAACCAAAAATACATGTTAATTTTTTGAAACGAGGGGGCAAAACCCCTATTTTTAACTAAAAATAACATTTCGGCCGAAAAATTAACACTACGGAAAAAGAAGCCAAAGAAGCTACGCCAGTTGAAGCCTTGAAAAAGAAAAGAAAAAGGGTGGCAAAAAATGAGGAAATCCATTATCCCGTTCCCATCATGGCCATCAATCTCTAGTAGATGAACAGACACAGCGCATCACGAATTCACGATTCATAAGAGAAATTAGGGCATCACCGATTGGTTTTAAAAATAAGTAACATGATGAAGATGGTTAACGTATATATTAGGTATAAATAGACCCACATGTATGTTCTAAATAATTGTACTTTTAACTAATATTATTTTTTTATCACATATACAAACGTTATATATAAACCTAAAACATGATATGGATACATGTTTTAATCAAATTAAATTAGTATGGTTATAAATAAAAACACTGGGTTTAACTTATAGAGTTACTTTGTCAAAAATGTTAATTTATTGAAGATAGAATTAGATTTTATTCTATTTAGTATTTATTCTATCTAATAGTGACACAATAGACATTAGTTGTAGTGGCATGGGAATGCACAACCAAGCACCATCTACATTATCTATAGATTGAGAAGGGTTGGGTATTTGGGTTATTGGTACACTAATGTATAATAACACTACTTTTTTATATTTTATAATATTAATACTTAAAAAATATGTATGAGTAAAAGTTATGTGAGTATGTTATTGATTTAACCAAAATACGATGTATAGATAATGGTGTAGTGTGTGAATATTAGGATCTCGTAGAAAATGAGAAAACTCTCTCCAGTCAATGCATCGTTCTTTAAATCTCACACGGCAATCAATGTATGTATTGACAATGTTTGCATATAATTTTAAATAGCATTATTCATTGGATTCATGTGAGTGTATAATGTATACAACATTTTAGATGTTTTCTCATCCAAATTGTAAATTTGATCAAACCGGTGTAAACATTTTTACACGTGTATTTGAACTAAAGCTTGATTGTTAGAAGATGGTTATTGGTTATCGTAACAAGTGCCCCGACTACTACACTCAAGCTTGCTCAAACAAGATTGTTACATGAGACTCGGCTACTACACTTACATTAGTTTTTTTTTACAACAATAAAGCATGAGTGCCTCGGGCCTCTCCTCACTAGCAATTTTTTAGGCAATGTTTATGATCTCTATGGGGCACCCTGGTCTTAAAATTCTCATGGTGAAACTCACTTCCTAGGTTATGTCTATCAAGAAAAACTTCATGCTCATCCATAAGCAAATTACTCTTAGAGAGATTTAAACCCAAAATATCTCATGAAAGAAAGCAAGGGATACCGCTAGCATAGTCACTAGATTTGCTAGTTTGACACAATTTTCGAATTTGATCGTTTCAACCGTCTTTGAATTCGATAGTTTATTGGATCGCTAATGGTTCACGGATCAAATTCATTTTAAAATCAAACCCAATTCGGACTAGAATCGACCGATTGTGAACCCTAAATCGTGATTGGAACCATAGACTCGCGATTTGTTGAACTCTAAAACAAGAATCAGACAACCAATTCTTGATTTTGGAGTAAAGTGACTGTCATACTTACAGGTGAAGTGATGAGTGACTCATGATTTTGAATTGGAAGTTGGTATGAGTGATGATTGTTTAACCCTAAATTGCAAATTGCTTTATGTTTTATTTATTTTGGAATTTGTTTTTGATTATTTTGAAAAAAATCTTTTTTGAATTAGAATATATGTTTTGAGATATATATAATTAAGTTATTTTGGAACAATTCTGATTTCTAATATTTGTGTAGAGAACCGAAGTATTGGTATACTAAACTGGATCATACATGATTGAATCTACCCCACACAAACCAAATTCATGGCCTCTAGCGAATCGTAAACCCGTTCCTCGTTTCCAACCAAAGCGAACCGTGATCCATGTGACTATGACCACTAGCCTAGAAGTCATTTGATGTTTAACTAAACCTTATCAGGTTTAAATAAAATTAAACAAAAACACACTACAGGCTTACAAGCGGTCTGCTAGAGAGACCGGAAATAGAAAGAGAAAAATTACAAATTACAAATTACAACCATGGCTCTAAACTATACATCTGTACTACATGATACACTAATTTTTCCCCCCCAACTGCCGGATTGTATATTCAAAACCACACACCCATCATGAGCAAGAAACTACTCAACTAGCTACTCGAAGATGACACCAAATTACAATTTACAATTTGAAAAAATAATAATACAACTAACCACTTAACTCTCAACAAACTATCACATTGACTAACTCTTCTTTATTAATCATCTTAAAGATCATAAATCTCGATTACCATACATCTTAAACAACTATCCTAACAAGATTCTTACAAGACTTTTTTGTAGCTTTTTAATGACACTGGGAGCCTCTTAATGATCGTTAAAAGGTTATTTTGAGTTTGAATGATTAAAAGGTAAGAGTAGTCTTTTAACCATTCAGACTTAAAGTTACCTCAAAGGTAATCTTATAATGATGATTAAAGGCTATCAAACAGCCGTAAGTAACAAAATTAAAAGGGTCTTTTCTTATTCAACTGAACTTAATTCACTGAACAAACACAAGACGCCCTTTGACACCGCCCCAAACTTCCCTTTCACCACCGGCGATGCTCCGACAACCCTTCGGCACCGTAACAACAAGCTTTCTTCCCGTAACAACCGCCGTCGCCAACTCCGGCCGTGTTGTCGCCGGAAGCCTAAATCTCCACACATCAATTTCCAATTTATCCAACAACAATTCCACCTCTCCAGCGAAATTTCCTCCCCTGACAACAACTTTCGTCACGCCGGGATGAATCTTCACGGCGTAAGCCTTCACCGGTCCAGCGAACGCGTTATCGGAGACATTCGCCGTGAATCTGAGGCAATCGTAACGGTCTTCGATGAAAACATCGGCTTGTGATCGGAGAGGGAGCTCGAGAACCTGGCTGAAAACGTGCGGCAGCCGCTGAAGCTTTTTTGGGGGATATGCAGGCATCGGAGATGTGATTGGTTTGGAATTGCAATCGGTGTAATGAGGAATCGATCGGTTGTGGTTGATTTGTAGGGATGATGGTGATCGGAAGAATAATTGTAGGAGAATCAGTGCTTTGAAAACGTTTGGTGGGTTGCTAAAGATGAAGGGAATCATTGAATTAAGTGAACGGAGGCCAGTTTCTGTGATATTCTATCAAACCTAAGTTTATATCTTATGTATACGATTACGACCGTACGAATTGCTTATATTTCTTACGGATTAAGATTTAAAATTTTATTTTTAAAAGAAAACAAGTGGGGGTTGACCCGCGCTCCGCCGCGGGACGTAGGTTGATTTTTTGATAAATGTTAGCATATAAAAGTTTAACATTTAAAGGTAACACTCTATGACTTTTAAAGAGTAAATGATATAAAATAGTGTATTATGATCAAGTATTATTATCTTGTTATAACACATACATAAAATAAAACATTAAGATACATTGTTTTAGTTAAACTTTTTCTGTTGTTGAATGCTAGATCAAATTTGAATTCTAAAGGGTTTTTAATTTTTTTTTCATAACGACTATCAAACATTAAGCATTGATCTTATATTTTTTTTACATTCTCAAGTGGTGTTGTATCTTTGACATTTTTCATTATTCTCAATTGCATCGTCTTTTCTGATTCTTATGATAGTAGGCATGCCTAAGATCAACGTTAATTCGTATCTATGTAATCTCTTCAAAGTGATAGGTCTTGGGTCAACAGTTTAGGAGTTTAAAAACAATATTTTTCCGATGAAAACAAATTTGTAAAGCATGTGTTTTAATTTTACCTATTTGGCTTGTTTGTAAGTCAAAAATCAGACTCCCAGTACTGAAGGATGTCTCTGTTTATTTCTTAATGATTATACCAGAAACACTAAGCTCTTAGGTATGGTAACATGTGATTTGCTACCATCAACATGTTATCTTGATTAAATTATTGTTTCAAATTTTCAACAAATTGTAGATCAAATTCATAGTTGATGGCAAATGGATGATTGATCCCATGAAAGAAGTGGTATACAGGGGATCCATACATAATAATGTTCTTTGAGTCGCTGAGATCAATTAAATAGTATCATACTCAATGATGTGTTGTGTTGAATTAGGAGATCTAATGAAGAAAGAGAGGTCATAAAGCAACCTACTTCATTAATTTCTTAAAACACATCTAATAATACTCTTTTATGGCGTAATTCAGACACCAATGTGTTATTTGAATATTTAATTCAGGCAATGAACCTAACACACCATAAACACACTTTGATGGGTCAATAGACCAAAATATACCATAACCCATTATAATGTGATTAAAAGACCAATATCACATTTCGACAAACAGAAAGAGCAATTGACACCATAAAGATCAAAACACACCATAAGATGTTGAAAAGATCAAAAACAATTTTACAAAAACAACCTAGAATAAAAATATGCTAGAAGAAAGTAGCAAAAAACATGAAGAAAAACATAATCTAAAACCGCTTCATTGGTAGAATTGAAAAATGTGGAATCTTGAAAATTAATGTAAGAACATTTGAAACGTTTAGCAAGAATATTAATATTTATGAATGAATAGTGTAAGGAAATATCAAACATAAAAAACGATACCTTTGAGAGGGTAGAGCCCCTAAAATGTAGCTGCTAGGCAAAAAAAATATACCTTTAAGAGGCTCATAATTCCTTAAAACGTAGATGCAAGGCAGTTTGCAGGTTTAAACATGTTTGCAATAAATATTCAACATGCAATCTGTTAAGTTACTTATTATCAAGTATGTTGGAAATTTAATAAAAGTAAAATCAATGTATTTATGCATTAATATGAGAAAATATAATTGCAATAAATTATTTTATAGATCAAACATATAGGAAAATATCAATGGAAATGTAGGATTAATTATAGAGGCTAATAAGCAGGTTATTTTATATAGATATATGGCCATCATATATATAGTCTCATTTTGAAGTTTTCAAGAGACACCCATGTATCCACATGTTAAAATGTTCTGATAGCACCCTATTTTTAGATTTGTGTAAACCAATATGAAGCAAACATAAATGAGATAAAATGTCCTGATAGCACCTATAACATCAAGTGCCAGATCGTCCGGCAAGTCCGTACGGTATGTGTACTTTCACCTTACACTATGTGCAAATACGTATATGTGAACAGTGTTTATGATAACAGATTTCTGAATACAATACACAGTTGTACGTATTTTAGTGCAAACTTAAATACAGTAAGTACAACGTACATTTGAAACATCAGTTGTGTTTATTAAGTGAAAACTTAATTACAGTTAACACAACGAATCAAGAGAAACAACAGTTTTCAAGTGAACAACGAAAACATATCGGTTGCGATCTGATGTCCACAGATGACAGGAATCAGATGGCCGACGAATCAGTACAAAAACAATGCAAGAACAATGCGAAAACAGGATGTTTAGTTGAGTCCGACAGTGAGGAAACGCAATTCAAACACAATTACAGTGTTATTTCAGAATAACGAACTGACAGTGTGTTTGTGTGGGTGACGATTCACACAAACATATCTGTGAGTTTAGAATTCTAAAATAATGACTGAAAAGTAGAAAACAAAAGTCAGAAAGCAAAACCATCATCGTATTCGTTCGGGTGACGATTCGAACGAATTACGCGCGAAGGTTACGCGATCTGACGAAACGAAAACGAAAACACGTCACGAACGAAAATAATTTAATAAAATCAAAAAAATAACATTTTACAATTTTGAAACTCATCAAAATAATTAAATTTAATCCTTTTATTTAAATCCATTTAAATTACGCGTAATTTTCCGGAAACGTAACGAAAACGCGAACCGAGCAACAAAAACGAACCCGAACACCCTCGGGATATAAATACCCTAAATAAGGGTGATTTCCTCACTTTTCACTTCATCTTCCACATCCAAAACCCTAAATCCCGGTTTTGAGTTTCACCACCATATTCAAACTTCTCTCCTCCATATCTCTCTCATTTCTCCACCAATTCCTTCCATTTTCAAACCTACACGAAGCTCTTGATCTCTACTATATGAAAGTACAACGGATCGGAGGAGAAACCAACAAAATCTGAGGTAAAATCGAACCCAAAGTTACAAAAAAAGAGGGTTTTCTAACTTTCTGGTCAAACCGTAACCCTAGCCGGCTTAAGTTATCTTAACACCCATGAACCACACACAAAAACGCACTATGGCAGTGGGGGAACAAACGTCAGGTCATGGGTGGTCCAAGCTCGCCATGAGGGAGCTGCAACAGGTCGATTTCGAGCGGCCGAATGAGCGCCCAACCAGACCGCCGACTGGCTAACCACCGAAGCACCAACCGGTCGAATGTCTTGGCCGCATGACCTGAACCACCCTTCTTCGCCGACTGCTACTCATTCGACACCCACCTTCGGCCCACTACACCGAATGAACACTCACCTTCGCCACTAGTTCATTCTCTCGGTCCTGTAGCTGCTATTCGCCATTATCTATTCGACCACCACTTTCATTCGCTCAACAGTCCCTCAGTCGCCATTCATTCGCTGGAACCAGGTTCATTCGACCAATCTGGATTCATTCGGCCACCCCATCATGGTTCAGTCATCATTTGACTAGGCTACCCTCATTCGCTCAATTCCTTTCTGTTGCTTACATTCGACACAAGATAAGCAGCATTATGCTGACCCAATAGCCTTAACAGACCAACCAGTAAACTACCTGGGTCCAAAAGATTACACTGGTGGCCCATGTTGCTTGTGGGATTGGCTCAGGAAGCTACTTGGGCCCATTATAGTTAGTCAGGCCAACACAGGCCATTTATGCAATCCAGAATTATGAATTGGGCCCAGAACTTCTGTCTTAGCCCAACAGCCAATTGGTTCAGTTCACATCTACTGTTTCAGCCCAATTACTCGGCCCATAATTACCTTGTGTAGTCCACATTACAATCGGCCCAACAATGCATTGACTCGGCCCAACTGGTTCAAAGTAGAACTAAAATGTGTAATAAATCTGTTAAGGGTAATGTGCATGGATGGGTAATTCAACATTGTAAAAGTGGTATGTTTGGGTTAAAGAACTCCACAATTTAGACCACTAACCTATGTTAAAGGATATTAAACTGTTAATGCCTTTCATAAAAACAAAAATCACAAGATTTCCAAGAGTTGTTGCAAGGTTGTTTAATCGCTATGTAATGACAGGGTCAAGTTCAACAAGAATAAATATTCAAGCTTTAAACTATAAACCTAATTTAACTTTAGTTTGACTAAATAAAGAACTCTATGAACACAAGTAGCATATACATCTTGAAAGTGATCATGGGATTCAAGAATGGGTTAAGGCAAAACAGAGTTATAAAGGTTAATTCTTTAGTTATCAATTTGGAACCATCTCTTAAAATTCAACCTAACTTGATTTAGAGTTAGGATATGTGTGAATAAGAGAAATAAGGGCCGAACAATGACCAAGACCCACACGTGTTAACCAATTCTAGGGTTAACACCTACACGCACTTACACACACATGATTTAAACTACAACTTACACACAACGTGGAATCAATACAGGATCGTGAAAACAAACTCAATTACAACTCGGAGCGCGTGTATTCTTTCAGTTAAGCTAAGTCAAACACAATCACTACAAGGTGAGTTCATATGGCCCTTTTCTTTAATCTTTATTGATTTTAAACTCTCGGGGCTGAGAAACATGCTTTACTTTTATTTATTTAAAAGTTTTGCTTACATATTGTTAATACTTTGATTATTTGATATTAAATTGCTTATTTGAATTCAAGAATACAGGAAAGATAAGGTGATGATGATATTTTTAATATCATAATTCATCGATACAATAGAATAACTTAGTAGTAAGTTAACTCTTACAACACTTAGTTATTCTTACAAGAAATGACATTGTAACAATTACAAGGAAACATGATGACATAATTACAAGAGCAAAACACAAGAATGATATAAAGATAATATATCTTTACTACATCATTCAATACAAGAGTTAAATAAGTGTAATAAGACTAGATCTTATAATACTTAACTTTACAACTCAACACATATTACAAGAAGAACAAGGAACATGGAATGATAATCATGATAATGTAATTTCATGATAACAACATCATTCACTCAATTAATTAACATAACCTAATAAGACTGGTTCTTATTTAACTTTGTTAATATCACTGAGAACATATGACAATGAGAACAAGAGTACAAGTGAATACAATTACAATTAGTTACTATTGACCTGTTTGCATTATATCACTTCAATCATGTGCCAAATTGTTCAAGTTGATCATGTAAGTCCCTTTAATTCGCTGACCAGTTAGTTTGACGTGACTAAACCGACGATAGCATAGTGGTACCATAGGTTTGACAAACCTCTAGCTTGTAGGGCTAGTATGTTGATCGTAACAATTCAATGGCCGGTAACGTATGACCGGTGACAGGGCGACCTCAAGTCAGGTTCTGGTAAGCGACACATGGTGATATTAATCTACAGTGATAAGTAATTAATCCAGCGAAAACCCTATTGACTAGTAGGTTGAGAAGGTGATCTGCTCTCATGTTACACTACTAGTAATAGATTTCGTTGAGGACAATAGACATACAAAGTGGTAGAGATAAATCGGATGCATTGAAGTCTGATTACGTGAGGATTTCAATGGATTCCTTTTAGGCTCTATGCACTATGGTTCAAGGACAAGTTGCAAGGGGTTAACTCACACTCTTAATACTTAATAGAGTAACATCAGTTAACCCACCTCAAGTATAAGAATAATACAAGGAACAGATTTCATTAATCTAAAATCCTTAACATCTGGAGGGTTATCAATATTATGAATTGATAATTAAACCCCATACAATATATTATTCTATCAATCAATACTACAACTGAATACATATCAAACACGATGAATAAACGGGTAATGGATATCTTTAGTTGTATCGCAAGTAGGGTAGAACTTGACTAGGTATGTGGTGGGATAGCGTCTGGGCTTGACCCTTTCAGGATTCCCTATATATAAGCATACTTGATCAGCTGATACACTACTTGTACATATAACTAAGGAGAGGCCATTGGGTGGTACAGATGAAACAAGTATTACAAGTAACAAGTATGACATTGTGGATGTGTGCATGATCAATTCAATGGTTTTCAATTTACTTACTTATGAACTCACCAACCTAGTGTTGACTTTGTTTAAATGCATGTTTTCTCAGGTGACGGACAGGTGTAGATACATATGTGCAAGTGTTAAGCTAGTGGACTCTTAGAAGATCTAGCTTACTTTTGACTGCATACTTTTGATATGACAAAACAGTGAATCACTTTTGTATATCTTGTACAGTTCAAGATATAAACTCATTGATTCTTTTTGATTAGATTTACTTAGTTAAATTATGATGTACAATGTAATTTAACTTTGTAATTCTATTTCATGTCATGATTAGCATTTCTCATTTATATCTCATGTGCTATGTAAACAATCTGATCAATTGATTATCACTCAAAGATATCGCGCCCCGGGAACCTTCCGCCCGACGGGAAAACCCGATCCGTTCCCGCCGGCTCGGGGTGTGACAGCACCAAATTCAAAATCCCTGCAGGTGCAGAACTCAGAAGTATACTATTTTACATTCTTATTCATAGTTTCGTACACGCTCATCCTCTGCTTGGATATCTTTATGTTTCTCACACCCATCTCTGCTATCCAATGACAATGAGTTTTTTTGTTAAGTAATTCTCAATACTCTAGACCTAGGTTATGAGTTTGTTGCAAATGGCATAACAAAAGATTTAGATGGCTGCATATGACATAACAAAAGTATTAGACTGAGTTTCATGGATGATTATTATGGCTTGATTTAAGATATCTTGACTGATTTATATCTTGTGTTATATCCTTGATATATGGATGCATTTATTGCACTGAAAATTTAGTAATTTCACATTGCTGATCATGGTATTTGTTGTCAGGTTTATGTAGTCAAAGATTTAGACGCCCTATCAACTTGTAAACATCGTATTTCATAATTCATATGCCACATAGCCTTCACCAAGTCCATATCGTCCAAAACCATAGACACTAACAATAATCTGACCAAATTTTTTTCGACCATTTTACTACACCCTAATTACAAAAACAACCGAGTCCTGGTATCTCTAAACATAGGTTGTAATCTACAAACGAAGGCAAAGGTATACATCTGTTGCAATATTTTGTTCATAGATATGTTATCCCTAAGTTCTTACCAAATTAAAGAAGATCGAGATGGTTAGTCAAATAAAAAAGCATTAGCAAAAATAATTAAAAACCAACCATAAAATAAATAGGTTCTACTTTTCAAGTGGAAGACAACAACAAACAAATTGGGTTGATCATGTTCGTTAGCCATCTCAAGAAAACGCATAGCCTTCACCAAGTATTGGAAACATCTAACCAAGATTCATCGGTTGTGTTTAATTTCAAATGGTCAAATATAAAAATTAGCTAAAAGGGAAAGAACATTAGATAGGTTTCTTTTATAAAAACGACAGATGTACACCCATCAAATACTACTCTTGTATCTACAGTCTACACCATAACCTAAACCCTCCATCTCAAAGACAGATAGCCCCTTCTAAATCTCTTTTAGTGTATAATGTAATCTTTATCATGTGCAAATCTCTTCTAGTCATCTCCATTTTGTTATCTTAAGAAAGTAGGCATAATTAGCAGACCCAACCCCATAAACCTTCAGTTCAGATGCTCTAATTGCAACAATTTAATCCCTCATTACAATAGTTATACACACACAAAGAATTGGTTCAGATAATCTCGTCACAAACAGGTTATTTATGTTTCTGCCTTCATTAACAACAAATGTTATTTGTAACCAAATTGGGTTCACTAACAACACATGGTCAGAATCCAGCTTCAAAATTTTGTAATCAAATGGATAAAAGGAAAATTAAATGATTAGGTAAACATAGTAACTATCTGGTAATAAATCAAAAGGAATGAAACAATGGTGAAACAGAGCAAGACAAAGAAATTTTGATTTTGTTTACGCGCACAATAGATGACACTAAATGAATCAAAATCTTACCTGGAAATCCGTATTCTTCAACATCAAAGTAGAACAGATAGAAGGAGATGAAAACCTAGATATGAGATTCTGAGGCAAGAAAGAAGAAGAAACACGTAAAGAAGAAAAGCCAACCGTTTATGCGTATCGTACAACGATGGAGCGTTGGAGACCCATCATCAGACGGTCCGGCATCGGGTAAAGGCCGGCGTAAATATTGGAGAAAGAGGGAGACAGGTGAAGCTTATAAGAGAAGAAGAGAGAATACATATCCTTTAAACGCGCTTAAATGAGTTGTACGTAAGGCATTTATAATAATACGAAATGAATAGTAAACTGTGAGGAGAAGAAACGTTGGTTTTTAATATATACGAGTGGAGTTGACCCGCGCTTCGCAGCGGGACGTAGGTTGATTTTTTTTATAGATGTTGGTATATAAAAGTTTAACATTAAAAGGTAAGACTATGATGTAGATCTGAGGTGCTCCTTTGTTCTATAATTATAGGACTATTTACAACTATAGTTTTAGTGAAATAACGTTGTTTTTCTGAGAATTATTATAACTAAGGATGAGATATTTTGGTATTTTGGTGAAATAACATCTGTAAACCATGGTTTTTTTAACTTTTACTTATTTGTTCCGTATAAATATATTACATAAATCTTGGAAGCAATGAGCTATATCAAAGTCAATAATGTTTTTTTGTTGAATTTGGACATTTAATACAGAATTTGAATGTTTGATTCATTCAATAGATTTAATATATCATAAATACTCCTTTATGGGTCGATATACTAAAAGGTCTCATAATTCGTTATGATACGATAAGAAAAATATGAAAGGATCAAAGGGTGGTACAATGTGATTAAAGATTACAACATATATTGAGAAACATAAAGAGCAATAGATAGTAAAAAATGATCATAAAGTTAATAACTTACTTTGATGGGTCAAAAGAGTAAAAACACACTAAGGTGTGATCAATGGATTAGATATGTTTTGATTAAAAGATCAAAACATATGCTATAATAATTTTGAATAAAATTATGTTACTAAATAAGAAGTAGCAAAAAAACATGAAAAAAATTATAATCCAAAACTAATTTGTAGAACCGTAAAATGTGGAATGTTGCAAAAAGAGAAAATAATTATAGTAAGAATCGTCAAAACGTTTAGCTAGAATGTGAATAAAATTTAGAAACATAATTAATCAATTAGGAAAAAAATATGATATAAAGTGACACTTAGCTGCTTGTATTCCTATTTTCCGTAAGATAGCTTTGTTTTTTGTAGCTGTTCGGTGTGCGATTCACGCAATTCCTCTGGATTTCTAATAGCATGCAAAATTATCAAAAGATATCATAAGTAATTATAATATGGTAAAAATATAATAAAGGACTAAAATATGGCATAATGTGATTAATAAATCATTAACCTGATAATAATAAATTGTAAGTGTAAAAGTAGGAAAGGAACCATCGAACAAATTTTAATCTTGAAAACAATAGAAATCCAAAAACTAAAACTTATTAATCTCCAAAGAAAAATGAGTAAGAGAAGAACACCATGCTTGACAAAGGAGATTCCAAATGCAAAAACACATAAAGAACTCACATAAATTACAATGAAAGTTACTAATATTGCAAGGAACATAATAAGCACGAAATTTAACAGTTACAATGAAGAGATTAATAATTTGTACATACTAAAAACAATGAAGATATTAACAAAATAACAATCACTAAACTCTTACCTGTTTGTAATTTAATTTCCAGATCTTCTTGCCTTGACTGTTGAATTCAAGGTGTTGAAAGACATGAAAACCAAATCAAACAAAACCTAGATCAACGGGGTCATGATTGAGGCCAAGTGAAATCAAGCTGGAGGTTACCCATTTCATTCTTTTTTTCCGAGGCTTTTGCCACAGTTACTTCTGATGTCCCTTAGACATATTAATTGGAATTATTTGTATGTTGTTATTAGATGATTATGGGTGCAACAAAAGCTATTGGTATTAGTCCCTAATTCAACATGAACACCACTTCTAAATACAGGTAAGGGACCCTGTAATTTGTTGTTTTGTAAAGTTACATTTTCTAATTTGGGAATAGACATCAATGATTCAGGAACTATACATGTTAATTGATTATCTCTAAGTTGCAAATCAAACAATACAGTACAATTTGTAAGATCTGGGATAAGCCCCGGTGAATGAGTTAGCCTGTAACCATACCTGACTGAGTTAACTCATGGAAGAAAGAACATTAAGAGTACCAGAAAGCCCTAAAAACTGATTGTTAAGCCATATATTTTGGTTGTCGGAGATGCTAGAAGTGTCAGGTTTGCTAGGGTTGGTAGTGCTCCAAATATGAAATTATGTTGTACAGCTAGGGTTTTGAGTTGGGAGAGCTGGTTGATGTCTGGCGGTAGGGTTCCGGTGAGAGATTTTGACGGGAGTCCGTCACAGCTTTTCCGGCGACTTGACGGGAGTCCGTCACAGCTTTTCCGGCGACTTCGTCGCGGCGGTCTGGCGACGCCTTCCACCGTCCCCGCAGATGACTATTAACGTAAAAGCTCAAAAACAGCATCAAAATTTTAGCATTGAGCACCGAATTGATCCCCCATGCCCCAATTCCATTGCATCCCCTTTTCTTGAAATGGAGGAGAAGAACGCCTACGTGACAGACGACGTTGCAGCCCAGCAAAACCATCGGGCAGTTTATCACGAACGGGAAATAGGCGCTCCAGAGACCGATCGCCGTCCAGAACAGGTAGCCGTACACGATGGCAAAGAACGGCAGCGTCGTCGCCGGAAGTGACGGAGGTGAGGAGGATGATGGTGATGAATAACAGATGGATGTGGCCGGAGTTGTGGAACGCCATTCTTGGGCGGTGGGGTTGTGTGCCGGAGAAGACACCGGTGATTGAAGAATGTGGTTGTCAATCAGGATATACGTACGCAAGTATGTATGTATAAAGGAGACGCATCAATTAGTTGTACTAAAGGCATAACATGAAGTACTAAATGAACAGTAAATTGTGAGAAGAAAAAATTTGGTTTTTAATATATATATAATATATAATATAGCAACAACTATGGGTTAATATTTAGGGTCGATTATGGGAATTTAAATGTTACGAACTAAAAGGAAAAAAAAGTACTTTAGCTCAAACTAATTATTAATTTTATAAACTTTTTTTAAATGGCATTTAACGTTATAACAAAAAATATACCAAAAGCATAGTATTAAAATAATATACTGGAAAATCGGGATAGCTAACTCATGATTCATGAAGCTCGCTTATCATTATTGGTAGCAAATTATTTTATCACTTTTTCGATGTTTACAGTCGCTAAGATTTCGTTCTCGATAATTATCATTGTCAATCCACCAAATCTTTATTTACACATTGGGTCGTAGCCTCGTAGGCTAAATTTATTACTCAAGTAAACGATCTGTGTTTGATTTTGAAAATATAATAACTAAACCAATGAGCTCAAATTTTTTTTAGCCTGAATATTAGTTTTATTTAAATTTAATAGGTATTAAAAAATTTTATATAAAATCCAAAAAAATTAAAAATTTTAGGTCCCTCAAAAAACTAAACCCAAAGCACTTACTTGATTTGTCCTTGCTATGAACCGGCACTAGAGACTATTTTTATCACCAACTAAAGATAGGTTGATTGGTTACAACAAAGAAAATAACAACATAAGAACTTGCTTGTTTCCTCTACTAACCATCAATCGTATGAATTTTACTTTTGTGTATAAGTATTTGACGCATGGTTTGATATACTATTTTGAAGGTTAAAGAATGATGCCAAATCACTCTTTGTTTTAATTTTTAAAGATTGAATGTTCGAAACAGCATCCACAAGAAGCACGGGAGGGTTGATCATGTCTCACGTTAAAGATAGAGACGACGCCAGACGGTATTTCAGTGTAGATGCAAGAGGAAGGAGTGAAAGATGCCATTTGCAGCTGCGAGACAATGAAAGATGGATGAAGGGAAAGTGAGAGGTTTTCGCTCGTGAAGATGGGAGAGAGATGGTTGGACAATTAATGTGAAGCCACTCAACCCCTTTGTTAAGACGCCCAAACATCATATCGTTCTATCAATTTAGATACTCGTTCACTTATATGTGGTTTTTGACATAAAAAACAATAAAAATATGTGGTATATAAATTATTGAATATTTAAAAGGTAATACATAAATACTACTTACGCATATTTTTGGTTTTTTTTTATTGTATGTAAAACTAAAATCAATGATTTTTTAGTTAGATTTTTGATCTGATTTTTTAGTTAGATTTTTGATCTATTTTTTAGTTTCATGTGCACCCTTAACTCTTGAGCCTTGACACACTCCGTTGCCTATCAAATTAAGAGAAAACTTTAGAAGAAAAACTTTAATGTTAGTCATAGTTTAAGGACTATTTACGCAATTTACAGTATTATGAGTTCACCACTTCTGCTGCTCATTCAGCCTCCGATTTCATCTTCCCCAAATGAGAAACCTCCAGCGTCCTCGTTCCCTCCGGCCACTCCCCCACCCAACTCCGATCACTCCGAGCACCGCCGATCCTCCGTACCCCACCAAACACCAAAACCGCCACCAGAACGATAACGAAGAAAGCTTAATATCCACTCTCACCGCCATTGTTAGAGGAAACCAGAGCTGGAGTTCATCCTTAAACAACACATTCGTCTCCAAAAATTTGAAGCCGCATCACGTCGAAAAGATGCTGATCAGAACTCTAGACGATCCACGGTTAGCTCTACGTTTCTTCAATTTCTTAGGCCTTCATTGCAACTTCCACCACTCCACGACATCGTTTTGCATCCTCATTCACGCACTCGTTCAATCCAATTTTTTATGGCCTGCTTCTTCCCTAATTCAAACTCTGTTACAACGGATATCTGATCCGCAAGTTGTATTTCAGTATGTTTACGATACTTACGTGAATTTCAACTTTTCTAGGAGATTAGGGTTTGATTTGTTGATTAATGCGTATGCTCAAGGTAGGAGGGTGTTGGATTCGTTTGTGGTTGTGAATTTGATGAAAGAGAAAGGTTTAATGCCTGAGATTAGGACTATAAGTGATGTTTTCAATGGATTGATTCGAATTAGGCGATTTGATTTGGTTCTGAGATTTTTTGATGAGATGAATGAAATCGGTATCAGCGGCAATGCATATATACATGCTGCTGTCATTAGATGTTTGTGCGAGTTGAAGAAATTTGATAGAGCTAAAGAATTGATACAATGGTTAGAGTGCAATAATTACGAGGTAAATATTATTATGTATAATGTGTTAATTCATGGGCTCTGCAAGGGCCAAAGGATGGAAGATGCAATGGAGATAAGTAAAGGGTTGAGTTTGAAGGGTTTGAAAGCTGATGTGGTGACTTATTGCAGTTTAATCATGGGTTATTGTAAATTACAGATGTTCAAAGCAGCTAGAGTTCTAGTGGATGAAATGGTGGGATTAGGATTTGTCCCAAGTGAGGCAGTTGTTTCAGGAGTTGTTGACGGATTGAGAAGAAATGAAGATGCTATTAGTGCTTATAATTTGATGCAAGATTTGGAGCACATTGGTGTGGTGCCGAATTTATTTGTATATAATGCGTTAATCAATTCGTTATGTAAGGAGGGAAATGTGGTTGAAGCAGATAATCTTTTTAGAAACATGGATGCGAAAGCTTTAACCCCTAATGATATTACTTACTCAATCATCATTGATTCATTGTGCAAAAGAGGACAGCTTTATCGTGCACGAGTTTTGCTTAGTGAAATGAATAATTTAGGAATACAAACATGCATCTATCCATACAATTCTTTAATAAATGGATATTGTAAGTCAGGTGAACTTACAATTGCAAAATCTCTTTTTGAAGATATGATTGCTCAAGGTTTAAATCCAACAGTTGTAACATATACATCTTTGATAGATGGGTATTGCAAACACAGAGACATGAACAATGCTTTAAGGCTTTATCATGAAATGACTGGGAAAAAGATTTTTCCAAACACGCATACATTTACTACATTGATTTCTGGGTTTTGTATTGCAAATATGATGTCACAAGCAAGTGACGTATTTCATGAAATGGTAGATAAAAAGGTTACTCCTAATGAGATAACTTACAACGTTATGATCGAGGGGCATTGTCAAGAGGGCAACATGGTAAAAGCCTTTGAAACGTTTGGTGACATGGTGGAAAAGAGTCTTAAACCAGATACATATACTTTCAGATCTTTAATTAGTGGCCTTTGTTTGAGTAACAGGGTTTCTGAAGCTAAAGAATTTGTGAATAACCTCAATAAGCAGCATCATAAACTAAATGAGATGTGTTACAGTGCTCTCTTGCAAGGTTACTGCCAGGCCGGATATCTTGATGATGCAATGAATGCTTGCAATGAGATGGAGATGAATGGAATTGACATGGATGTCGTTTGTTATTCTGTGATTATAAATGGAACCATTAAACTGGATGATGTGGCTAAAATTATATATTTTTTGAAAGAAATGCATGACCGACGTATGAAACCGGATAATGTTTTATATACAAACTTAATCGATGCTTTTGGAAAAGTGGGAGATCTTGAAAAGGCATTGGGGTATTGGCATATTATGATTAGTGAAAAATGCAACGCTAATGTTGTAACATACACCGTGATTATAAATTGTTTATGCAAATTAGGATTATTAGATAAAGCTGAGATTTTATGCAAGGAAATGCTTGTTAATGGCATAATTCCAAATCATGTAACATATGGTTGCTTTCTTGACTGCCTTACAAATTTAGGGCATATGCAAAAAGCAGTGATTCTTCACAAGGTAATGATTGAAGCGTGTTTGGCAAACACCATAACATACAATATTTTGATTCGGGGATTCTGTAAAATGGGTAGATATCAAGAAGCAATCAATGTCTTATTTGAGATGACTAATAATGGCATCTCACCAGATCATGTGAGTTATTCAACCATTATTTATGAATATTGTAGAACTGGTGATCTACAAGAAGCAATAAAGTTATGGGATTCCATGATTGACAAGGGTTTAAAACCAGATATTGTGGCATATAATACTATAATTCATGGTTGTTGTGTTGCTGGTGAGTTTACCAAAGCTACCAACTTTCATAATGATATGATAAAAAGAGGGTTGAAGCCTAATGCAGATGCTGTCATTTAATCCGGGCCTCTGTTCAGTTTAAGAACTATTGTATCAAGTGATGCTTGATGTTCATTGAATTATTTACCTATGGAAGTATTTATTGTGAGACATTAAACTTGTATGTGCAGGACAACTCCTGGTGGTCTGATGACCACCAACAAAGCTGTTTATCATGCAGACTGGAGTGCTTCCCTTGCTGAGTAAGCTTTACAGAATGTTGATCAATTTTGTAAATATGTTTACTTTATAAGCGATCAGTTCCTTGTTTACAGAATGTTGGTAAATTAGTATGTGGCTATTAGTTCATTATGCTCTTTTTTTAGGGAGATGGGAATACTCAATGCTATCACATTAAAAGAAAAATGGCTGTTGGTTTGAGTTTTGTAGTTAACAGTCATATTTCTTGATATTCAGGTTTATTTTTGCTATTTTCTCTCCATTTTAGTCTGTCTACCATTGGTACTTAGAGATGCTATCTTAACTCTGTTAATACTTATTCTTCACTTGAATAAATTAATTCATTATTTAATTGTTTTTGTAATGTTTTTGTGTCTTTCTGTAGATGAATTAAAATTATAAATTGTGTTGATTTTATGTTTACAGGTCATCCAATTTTATGTGATGTGCAAATAGCTCCTTTTGAGCTGCCTTTGATAAGCAGAGTTGATCTATTTTCAGAAGGTATTATCTTACCCTCCAATTCTTTATATTGATGAATTCTGTTGTTAATCTATGTTAAAAACTGATACATAATTAAAGCATAAGCCAAAATAAAGAGGATGAGCTTATGATAAATTTATGTGTAATACCAATTTAATTTTGTTTCTATTAGGCGTGTATTACACGTAGTTATAGTCCTTTCAAAATTACAATAAATCATCAAGAGTTCAAAGCTATTTAAGTTATTGCATAAATCATCGCGTGCCTACATTTCACAAGGTGGAATTGTGTAAACACAAAAATAAAAACCAACTCAAAATCACTTGTCATTCATCCCAATCTCTCAATTCTTACATGTTATTTCCACATTTTGTCTTATTTAATCTCACACCCTCCTTTGTTTTGAAAGAGTGATTACTTGACCGAGATATCATGCATGATGACCTCTTTATTTCGTTTTGATCTATAATTTTTGTTGGGTTGGATAAATTGTGTTAAAACCAGGTTCGGATTGGCACAACTACACTTTTTGTCCCTAAATTGAATGTTTATCAATGGTTTAACATATTGGTTGTGATTACAAATACTAGTTGTTCGCTTACCTGCCAGTTTATTGTGATCTTTCACTTTTATGAAATTTAATTTATATTTTTATTACAAAAACTCTATCACCACAAAAAAAATACATATTTTTTAAAACAAACCGAGAAGAGTTTATAAGCATTTCGAATACACTTTAGACCACATTCATAATTCTCTTACTTAATACCTGTTTAAAATTAAACTTGTTTGACTCATTACCAATGAAACGCAACCAAATTTACGTGTTTTTACAAGATTGATTAAAATAGTCATCTCTGTTTATTTGGTTCATGCTCCATGTTTGGTGTTTAGATAAACATAAATTTATTTATGTAGCATGAATATTGACTTCAGGTCTGTGCCTGATAATAGCAATCCTGCCGGCACTGTTTGGCATGCTGCATGGGCTTCTTTTTTTCCTGTGAGTAAAACAAGGGATTTAAAACGAACATTGATCATCATCGCCAACAATTTGCCGGTAATTTCTATTTATTTTCTAAATCTTATAATCCGATCTGGTAGAAGATTGATTAAACCTCATAATAGTCACTTATATATATAGTCTTTAATAAAGCTAAACACTTTGATCTTATCATCATACCAAACTAAGATTAATTCCATCTTTCAGATGCCCGCTTCAATCCAAAAATAACCTTCTCAGCTCATTCTTTGAAGAAGATCAAAGATCAAGTTGAAGTTTGAGTCAGTGCGGCATTAACTAACACTTGCATAAGTTGTCAGGATTGTCTTATCAAGTGTATAACATTAGGAAGAATCTAAGAAAAATGAGACTTTTTGAACAAGTTATGTTTTTTTAACGGCTCTTTATACAACACTGAAAGACGGGATTTCAACCGTCCATTAGATTTGACGATTTGAGGCATTTGTTCGAGCCCACCTTAGGAGAAACCCACAACTGAATGAATCCTATGACCTTGCCTCTATTCGGATTTGAACCCAATACCCTCCGTAAGGAAGTCAAGAGGGTAACAATTATGATACAAACCCTTAGTTTGAATTGAATAAGTTATGTAGCCTGCCCTTCGAGTGAACCACAATATATTATTAAATATATAAATATATATATATATATTCCTAATGCATATATGCTCTTTTTTTTCAATTTTCATTCTCAACAACTTTGAGATGGTAGCATACTTTGTCCATCCGTATCATTAAACTTAAAATTTAGACAGAAGCCTATTTCTCTGAAGTTATAGATGCTAAATGATTCATGTTAATTATACATAGTATTGTCTAAAGATTAAAACAAATTTAAACAAAAAAAGTTCCACAAACATGACAAATGATCTAAGAATATATGATTCCAATTGTCGAAAACTCGAATTTCTCATAATGATATATACAAAATGTACATTTTAAACCATAATATCAAAACCAAAAAAATCATTGGGAATTCATTCATCATATCCTAGCCTATCACATATTTTTGTTTTATCACGTCGTGAAATTGGAAGAAAGATGTGTATGCTTGTGCATTCATCATTCTAGAGTTGTTATATCTTTCACCTGCCATTATAGGCTTGTTTAGTTCTATATACATGTCTTTGTTCAAAGATTGCTAATCAACATAAATGTGTATATTTTAAATGTACATTTCAAATTAAAAAAATAATAATACAAAAAATTTAGTTCAAAACAATAAATAAGAAAGAAACTGAAAGAAAAGTACATGTTATGATAAATAAGATTTAAACTGTATTTTTAATTTTTATTGATAAATATTTTTTTTTTCCTTTTCACCCTTTTATTGATAAAAAACTTCTTGTAGTTAAAGTGTAAATTAATTAGTAAATGAAGCTATGTCAAATATCATTGAAAAGTCTCAAAACTGGCGATCCACGTGTTGCTAAGAATGCGCGATCTTGACATTAAAAGTGATCTTGTGAACCAATTTTAAAATCACAAAAATAGTTTAGATCTCAAATCGAAGTAATAAAATAGTCACTTTTAATGTTAAGTGACGACCGGGAAAAGAATATAGAACGCAAAAACTTGCTCAACACAATTATTTATAAAATAAAAAAATAATAAAAAATATTTCTTTTGATATGTTTTGAAAAAGACAGTCTTACCTTTCTTTTTTTTTTTTAACAGCTAAAAGGACAGTCTTACCTGATATGGTCAAGAAATTTGCCCAACGAAGCAGGGGACAAGACCAGAGCCGGCTCTTCTAGAAACTAGCTTGGGGCCTCCAAATTTCAAGGGCCCTTTTTCTAGGACTAGGGTTGTAAACGAACTGAATGTTCAGAGAAAAGTTCATGAATCATTAGGCAGAAAGATTGTTTTCGTGTTCGTTTATTTCTGTTTGTGAACGCTTGGTTACGTGTTCGTTTACATTCAATTATGTTCGTATTTATTCATTTAATGTGTTGTATATTCTTAAACTTTTTTTATTTTTTATTAATCTATGTACTCTAATAAACAAAAATCTACATATGTCACTTGTCATATTCTAATGCCACAATGTCACTTGTCAATTTTTTATAAAATTATTTAAGTATCTCTTATTAAATACATTATATTATCTCTCCTATTAAATAAATTATATTAACTATCTTATTATAATAATAATAATAATAATAATAATAATAACTAATGATATTATTTTTATTTTGCAAATTTAAAAATAGTTTTTATATATTTAAATCGAATAATTTTATTATAAAATATATTTTAAAAAGTTTATAAAATATATTTTTTCATAAATATCAATTTTTAAAAAAATAAGAAATATTTCAATTTGTTTTAGAAAATAATAGTTTTAAAAAAAAATTCTTAAAAAACATTTTTTTTCAAAAAAATAAAATGTAAGCAGAAAAACACGTAAATGATGATAAAAGTTACATTTTTTTTATATGTTTAACGGTAATTTCAAATTATGTTATTTAACTATAATAATTACAAAAATATTACCTATCATCTTACTTTAAAATAGTTAGTTTTTGATATAAAACTAACTAATTAGATCTTTAACTTTAGTTAGTTCAAATATTTCAGTTATTACAAATCAAGAATGTTAAAGATATTAATGTTGTTATTAAAAAATTTGATTATTATTTTATTATCTAAAGTAATTATTAATACATAATTTAATCATTTTATATAAAAATATCATCATTTATAATTTTTAAATTTTTATTATTAATTGTTTAATATTTATATTTAATCCGTGTGTTCACACGGGTAATAGACTAGTACCATAATATTTAAGTTAGTTATATTATAATACTATAATATTTAACTTTATATTTATATAAATGATTATCTTTATTGTTTGAGATTAATAATGTTTATTTTTATTGTTTAAATAATATGTGTTCTTTTGCATTCATGAACAAATAAATTCTTTAATAAACGAACGAGCACAAACAAGACGTGTTCGTTCTATTCATTTACAACACTATGTGAGACTATGATTTTAGAGATCAAGTTGCTTTAAATAAAATGAATGAATCAAATGAAGAAGTTCAATAAAAATGAATGATAAACAAGAACAATGGATAAAGATTGATGGATAAGTTTGTTTAGGTTTCCTCAAATTTGATGATACACTCGATTTGCACACATGTTTTATCTATCACGTATAACTTTTAATTTGTTATTGTGTATGTCAAGCCTGGAAAAAGAAAGAAAATTTTCATCAATAACAATTTTGAAAAGGGCCTCTAATTTTAATTTAGCCTATAGCCTTCTAAACAGTCGAGCCAGCCCTGAAGAAGACCTACTAATTTAAAGCATAGGAGCAATACAAACATCAAAAAAAGTATGTTCAAGAAAAAACCAACGGTTGAAAACTTACTAAAAAAACAATTACGCTTAGCTAAAAGAACATACCAAAAGAAGCAATACACTAGTATTAAAGGGCATGACTGTCTTTTTCACCCTTCACGCCTCAATTGACGCCACCATATCATTACATGCCACCAATGACCAGGACATGACCGCTATAAGTTATGACTATGGTCACAATGGCTCTCACCTGACGGCCAACAATTCAAACAAAACTAACTGTCAAAACCAAGCTTGTAAAACTTGTGACCAATGCTTTGATTGCAAAACATTTAAAATGTTAAATAAAAGATGAGAGTAACCTCAAATATAATACTTACATTACACTCATAATGACTATTAGATATCATTTGCAAAAAACATAAATTACATATCAAAATCAAATCTCATATTAAACGCTTACAATCATACACTCATGAAAAATAAGTATTATATATCATTTACAAAATAATAAGTTAAATAACAAAATCAAAGCTCTTATTACAACTTTTATACAAATTTTTCATAAAAACATAAATTTATACAAAATCAAAACAAACATGGTACAAAAATAATTGAAAAAATTACTCACAAAATCTCTCACCAACAACCAATTAAT